>JABEVY010000054.1:0-22249 GCA_013364935.1 Fusarium anthophilum | reverse complement strand
CCCGTTGCTCCTCCACCACAAGACCCTCTACACACACCATCATTACAAAACCTGCCACCAGCTCTTCCTCAAACAGTGCCTCTACCAGGCTACGCACCTCTCATCCCCTCACCATCCGCCCGTCCCGAAGTCCCCCGCAAAGAAGCCCTCGACCCGCCCCCAGCCCTCCCCAAAAAAGAGCGTCTCACCTTTAAACCAGGCGCATACCTCGAGAACGGCGACCCAATACGCTCACTCTTCCTCCCGAAGAACCTGCGCCAGAAATTCCTCGACATTGCAGCGGACAACACCCGTCGGGGGCTGGAAATGTGCGGCATGCTATGCGGAACACCGATCAACAATGCGCTGTTCGTGCGGTGTCTCTTGATCCCAGATCAGAAGTGCACGTCGGATACGTGTGAGACAGAGAACGAGGAGGTCATGTTTGATTACTGCATGAAGGAGGATTTGTTGTTATTGGGGTGGATTCACACGCATCCGACGCAGACGTGTTTTATGAGCTCGAGGGATTTGCACACGCATGCTGGGTATCAGGTTATGATGCCTGAGAGTGTTGCGATTGTGTGCGCGCCCAAGTTCCAGCCATCGTAGGTCACGCGATCAAAGTGAGATTTTGAGGAGACACTGACATGCATTTTTAGGTATGGCATCTTTCGATTGACGCACCCGCCGGGACTGGATCATATTCTCAATTGTAATCATCAGGATACGTTTCATCAACACTCGATTGACAATATTTACCGGGGCGCGGGACAGCCGAAGGGTCATGTTTATGAGAGCGATAAGCTGGACTTTTATGTACACGACCTAAGGACGAAGTAGAATATGCGTAGCTAAATAGAGCATGCATAGCATAAGGTACATAGCAACGGAGTTAGGTGATGAGGTACAAAGAGTGTCAGACCGTTACTGCACAACCTCTAGTGACTGGTCCTAGCGAGAGCTGCATTTGAGGCCCGGGGTATTTCCCGCACAGCGAAAGGATCAATAAAGTGTTTCCTTACCGCACAGTACAAACGTCACAGTATGAAGACTTGTGCGATACAGATCTGCACCCTGCCCAAAGGGGATGTTGGGTCGATCTTTATCCCGCTGTGGAGAATGAGATCTAGGGATTAAGATTGGATCTTGGGAGGAGTGGGGACGTGTCTCTTGGACTGGGGGGATGATCCGATAATGAGGAGGTCGAAAAGGGTGCGGGATTGACGTTGGGGGTAGGGATCGGCGAGCTGAAAATGGGAGCTTGGGTGAGTGACCGGGTGAGTGGTGAGGGATCGACGGAGGACTACGAGGTAGGGAGAGAGTATTGTCTGATGCAAATGAGCTGCTGCAATTGCTTGTCTCAATGGCTTCGTCAATATTGTTTATTTGTATCAAGGCTTATATCCAGTGCCCTTTACAGCACACTCAAGCAAGGGGATTTGAACCAAGACAATATTGTACATAGACATCAACACAATATCAACCCTCCAAACAGAACAAACCACGTCATTTTGTCTCCCCCATCTCCGCACCCTTTTCCCAAAGAGGACTTTCAGCTCTGCATAAGCGACCACTCAGACCGGGCTGATTATCAAGTGTCTCAGTTGAAGGGGACCGCGCTAAAAAAGCTTAGGGTCAGATTTTTGGAAATGCCGTAGTCGATCAGCCCTGTTTACCTTACTTAGTCTGCCGTATTGGGACGGGTTCAGCTTAGCCCGGGTCGGTCCGCTATCGACTTTTGCTGGGCTTAGTACGTAAGGTGATTGTCAGCTTGGGAAGAATTGGATTGGAGAGGGAGTGAGCTTTGCGCGAATTGAAAGGGCTGAAGCCACGACATCATGCGAGTCTCAATATCATTAACCCCCAGAGAGATTGATGCAGGTAGGTACCTAGCTGCATGTGCATTGACATTATGTCTCAGAGGCAAGGCAAAGATCTCAGACATGGCGGAGAGATCTACTGTGCCCTCACTTACAAATACGCTTGTCGCCAATGGCGCTGTAGATCCATGGATCTCCAAGGGTGATTGACCTTCTTTTGGGGCTAGGAGGGCGTCCGGCTCCGCGTAGGTCTTGTTCCACGACATCTGGTTTGTCAATCTCTGCGTTCTATTGGTTTCTTGGGGGGAGCGGAGGCTTGGAATGCCGTGTCTTGGGAGATTGTCTCTGTACTGTGTTGCAGCTTGCATGTGCTCGAGACAAGAGACAAGATAAAGAGGCGTACGTCCACCCTCCCAGCTCCCCTCTCCCCCGCTCCCAATTTTCTTACTGTTCTTGCTGAAGCTTCTCATTTGATATTTTTATTTTGAAGCGTAGGCTATGGCGGAACAAACGAACGGGGTAGCTACCAACGGCTACGAGAAGCAAGCTTCTCCTGCTTCGTCTTCTACCAAATCTGAAGCCAAGCCTCTTCCCAACGGCGATAAGAAAGATGGTATCGTCAAGAGCTTCAAGCAACTCCGCGTCGCGAGTAAACGACCGCTCCCCAAGGAGATGGGCGATGGGTCGTATCGCGTTGTGGACAACAGACCGGGTTTGAGGGAGGATATTCGACGTCTTCGGGGAAGAGGTATGTTGACAGTCATTACTTGGTGAATGGAGCTGACGAAAGTAGACCTCAAGACTCTGCTCGAGATCGTCAAGTCCAAAGTCAAGGGTGAAACTCAACAGGACGACAAGACCATGATCATGGAGCGCACGATTCAGCTCGTTGCTAATCTGAGCGATCACTCCAAGGTTCAGGAGTCTTTGACGAATAGCTTCATCTCGCAGCTTTGGAACTCGATTGACCATCCGCCTATGCTGTACATGGGAGACAAGTTTCGGTTCCGACAGCCTGATGGCTCCAACAATGTAAGTCAAACTCTCCCTGATGCTAGTGTGATTGGTGCTGACCGTGTAGAACCCGTATCTTCCTCAATTGGGCGCCGCGAGAACCCCCTACTCTAGAACTGTTCGTCCCAAGGGCATGAGTCTCGGTGCGCAGCCTGATCCTGAGGCTATCTTCGAGAGTGTCTTTGCCAGAGATGCCTTCAAGAAGAATCCGAATAACGTGTCGAGCATTCTTTGGTACTGGGCCACTATCATCATTCACGGTGAGATCCCTCCATTCACCTCACGTCTCATCAATTGACTAACTTGCGCAGACCTCTTCTGGACAAACCTCCAGGACCCTAACCAGAACGACTCCTCCTCCTATCTCGACCTCGCCCCTCTCTACGGCTCAACCGAGAAAGACCGCGACTCAATCAGAACCTTCAAAGACGGTCAATTGAAACCAGATTGTTTCGCTGATAAGCGTCTCATCGGTAATCCACCCGGTGTCCCCATCCTTCTCATCATGTTCAATCGCTTTCACAACCATGTCGCCACGAACCTTGCAGACATTAACGAGGGCGGCCGCTTCTCCAAACCAGCTGAGCATCTCTCCCCCGAAGCCGCAGAAGCCGCTTGGAAGAAGCGTGACACAGAGCTCTTTGAGACAGCGAGACTTGTCACGAGTGGGTTGTACATCAACATCACGCTTATTGACTATGTGAGAAACATCATCAATCTGAACAGGGTTGACACAACGTGGACTCTTGATCCGAGACAGGAAATGGGCGTTAGCGTGGGTACAAAGGATCTGTCTGAGAGCGGCACTGGAAACGTCGTCTCTGCTGAGTTCAACCTTTGCTATCGCTGGCACTCGTGCCTCTCGGAGATGGACGACAAGTGGGTTCAGGATTTCTACACTGAGCTTCTTGGTGAGAACTACGGGCCTATGAACCTGCAGACTATGATGAAGGCGCTTAAAGCGTTCGAGGCTAGTGTTGCTGATGAGCCGAGTGAGAGGACGTTTGGCGGCTTCAAGAGAGGCCCTGATGGCAAGTTCAACGATGATGAGCTCGTTGAGGCACTGGCTACGGCTATTGAACAGCCTGGTGGTGCGTTTGGCGGACGCAATGTCCCACGCATCATGAAGCCCATTGAGATGCTGGGTATCATGCGTGGGAGGAAGTGGAACTTGGCCGGGTTGAATGAGTTTAGGAAGCATTTCGGCCTAAAGGCGTATGAGACGTTTGAGGACATCAACTCTGATCCCTCCGTCGCTGATGCTCTGCGCAACTTGTATCAGCACCCTGATTACGTCGAGTTGTATCCCGGCATCGTCGCTGAGGAAGCAAAGACTCCCATGGTCCCAGGTGTTGGCATCGCCCCGACGTACACCATCTCTCGAGTCGTCCTCTCCGATGCCGTGGCGCTGGTCAGAGGTGACAGGTACTATACCACCGACTACAACCCTCGCCACCTGACGAACTGGGGCTACAAAGAAGTCGACTACGATCTCAAGATCAACCACGGCTGCGTCTTCTACAAGCTCTTCCTCCGTGCATTCCCCCAGCACTTCAAGGGCAACTCGGTCTACGCCCACTACCCGATGGTGATCCCATCGGAGAACAAAAAGATCCTCACAAACATCAAGCGCGCAGACCGCTTTGACTTTTCGCGTCCTGCACCCACAGCCACACGCATCAACATCATCGGGTACAACGCGGCAAAGTACATCCTCGAGGACCAGCAGAAGTACCGCGTCTGCTGGGAAGAAGGCCTGAAGCACCTCATGGGCGAAGCAGGCGGGCGCTTCATGCTGTCGGGTGATACACAGCTACACGCCCAGCAGCGCAAGTGCATGGGTAAGCTCCTGTACAACGACACGTGGCGCAATGCCGTGAAGTCGTTTTATGCGACGACCGCTGAGAAGTTACTCACCGAGAAGTCGTATAAACTCGCGGGCAAGACGCAGGTTGATGTTGTACGAGACGTGGGCAACGTTGCGCACACGCATTTCGTCGCGAGGATGTTCAACCTGCCGCTCAAGACGAGCGAGAATCCAAAGGGTGTATTCTCTGAGCAGGAGCTGTACATGATCCTCGCTGTGATCTTTGTGTGCATCTTCTTTGACATTGATCCGGCCAAGAGTTTCCCGCTTAGACAGGGCGCGAGAGAGGTTGCGCAGAAACTTGGTGGTATTATTGAGATGAATGTCAAGTTGGCGAATAGCATTGGTGTCAAGGGTTTGTTTACCAGCAAGCCGGATAAGAATGATGACCCGCTGGCGAGGTATGGTGAGAACATGGCGAAGGGGTTGAAGAAGGCGGGTTTGAGCACGGAGGATATTGTCTGGAGTCAGATCCTTCCTACGGCTGGTGCTATGGTGCCTAACCAGGCTCAAGTGGTAAGTCAAAGATCCTTGTCTTCAATTGAAGGTGTGAAGAGTGCTAATGAGTTAGTTTGCGCAAACACTGGACTGGTATCTCTCCCCAGCAGGCGAGAAATACCGCCCCGAGCTAGCCCGCATCGCCGCCCTCGAAACAGGCGATGAGACAGACGCTCTCCTCCTCGGCTACGCAATGGAAGGCATCCGCATGGCCGGCACATTCGGTCTCTACCGCGAAGCCACAGGCCCCGACACGATCCACGAAGACGACGGCCGCAGCATCCCCGTCAACGCCGGCGACCGCGTCTTCGTCTCCTTCGTCCAAGCAGCTCAAGACCCCAAGATCTTCCCCAACCCGGGCGTCGTGGACCCGAAGCGCCCGCTGGACAAGTACATACACTACGGCGTCGGCCCGCATGCCTGTCTTGGTAGGGATATCAGCCAGGTTGCGCTCACGGAGCTGTTTAGGGCGGTGTTTAGGAAGAAGGGTGTTAGGAGGGTTCCGGGGGCGCAGGGAGAGTTGAAGAAGGTTCCGAGACCGGGGGGTTTCTTTGTTTATATGACGGAGGATTGGGGAAGTATTTGGCCGTTCCCTACTAGTATGAAGATTACCTGGGATGAGTAGGTGATTGGTAGTTGTAGTTGTAATGAGGATGAGGTGATGTAACGGAGAATGGGTATAGTTAGATTGTAGTTAATTCACTTTGTTGCTCCGAGATGCCTATTGCACTGTTCTTCAACTCCTCGGGCTGTTCTGGTATTGTATAGTTCCTGGTGTAGATGAGACAGACACTCCGCTTACAGGGCGGGTAGGAGCATATCTAGTGGCACTGGGGGGCTCAATTAGTGAAAAATACATGGTATTAAGTAACATCTAACCAAGCTAAGTTAGTCGCACCACATCTGCACCTTGACCCCACGTAGACCCTTCAAAACTCCCAACTCCATCGCGACCTGTCTAAAAGCCACAACAATCATGTCAAAACCCTCCAAACACTCCTTATTCCAACTCTCTTCGGGAAACTTCTCAAGATGAGGAACTTGCGACTGGCGCACAAGACTGTCAGCAAACAGGACGTCCACCTGGCCCAGGCGCTGGAGCTCCGAAGCCAGTGCAAGGCCGGGCGAATTGACGAGATGCGACTGGCCGGCCTTGAACCCTATGCCGACGATAAGCACGCGCTTTGGCACGAGTATTCCAGAGTCGCTCTGGTGTTCCTCGGCACAGAGCTCGTCCAGAATACGAAGGGCTATTCGTTTGGGCCGCTGATGCATTCTATCTGCTGCCTGTTGCAACAGCGGAAAGTCATTGTTGAGGAGGAGATAGTAGGGGTTGACGGGGATGCAGTGACCACCGACTCCTAGACTTGGGGAAAACGGCATGTATCCAAATGGCTTGGTTGATGCGGCCTTGCATACTTCAAAGGGATTGATGTTGTGGCTAATGCATGCATCTGCCATCTCGTTGGCAAATGCTATCCCCATCATCCGCTGACAGTTTTCGTAGAGCTTTGTCATTTCTGCTACTTCAGGGCTTGAAACAGGTATAACCTGGTCAAACACGCGTTGGTACAGCTTGGTAATGGAGCTCAATGACCCAGGGGATATATCGTCAAGCCCAGAGACTACCTTGGGGATAGAATGCATAGGAGGCTCGGTACGGCCAGGATCAATACGCTAGATGGGCGATCAGTTTCACTCAAATATTCGGTCGGGTGGGTTTACTAACCTCGGGAGACATGCCAACAAAGTAGCCATTTGACGAGGCGAGAGGTCCAAGTAGTTTGCGTGTCATCCCCACAGCCACTGAGCTCTCAACCACAATCGTCGACTGCGGCTTTGCCCAGCGCTGGATCACATCAAGAGCACTCTTGATGTAGGAGAGATCAACAGATTTGTCGGGCAGGAGAAGGGTAGGGACGGAGATCAAGAAGTGGGTTGCATGAGCAAGATCTGACTCTGATGTCGTAAAGCGAGTGTTGGGACGAGTGCAAAACTCACGAGCTACTTCTGCAACTCGCTTCTGGCTGACGTCGAACCCGAGAACCGAATAGGCATTGGAAAATGTAGACACTAGTCCTGTGCCTACGAATCCTATGCCAATGACGGCAACGAGTATGTCTTGTTTGCCGGCCAGAACTTGGTTGCCCTCCAGGGCAGGCTGTTCAATCTTGTGCGGCATGTTGACGGAGATGTAACGAGATGAAGAAGTGAATCTGAATGGATGTGGTTGATGTCTGGTTGGTAAATCTGCTTGGATTGAGATTTGTTGCCGTAAACATTGAGGCTATATATACTACCTAATTCACCTGCATTGTCGCATATGAGGTTTTGATCAATTACTCATCTCCGCGCAACGTTTCCGAAAAGGTCATCTAGAAGCTACAATGCCTCCCGTGACGTGGTCTAGACCTCTGTCATTCTAATTCCGGTGATGTTCTGGAAATAGATGGCGTACAAAACAGGCTAGACTTGGGAATTAACCTCAATCAAAAACCCGGGCATCATATCATGGACTGGAATGCAGGCAATGGCATCATATTTGAACAAACAAGACGACGAGTTAAACAACTTCTAGGCTCTCGCACGGCGCCACCCTCCACCTCGACACATAGGAACAATGCATACTTGTTTGGATTCGGGTTCCTGCGTCTTGTGCCTCAGAGGACGGATCTTGCCGAAGCCAGGAACAGGTACCATTCGAGCGTGGCACATCCTGTCGAGTCCAGAACAAACGCAATGGAGGCGCAAGTCAAATACTGGCAGACGGAGAGAGGCGTGCTCATAGCCAAGTTCACTAATCAATACAAGGCGACAACCAAGATCGTCACGACTGCTTCTTGCGGCCGACGCCCTGCAATCACCCGTGGCATGATCTCAAGCCCACCTCGTGCTTTGATTTTATCTTCTGTTTCTCTGCCGGAATCTGGTGGCTTTCCAAGCTGGTGTCAGCAAAGATGCTCCCAAAGCCTTGCGAAATCACAGGAGAGACCACCGCCGACACTCTCTGCACAAACAGAAACCAACAACCTGTTCCTGACAAGGGAGAACATTGCCTCGGTAGTGGCATCGACAAAAATATTGATGCTAGGGACAGGGTCTCGGGTATCTCAAACACTACATCCGTCCAGGGACTGGGCGTAGATGACCTTATGGGGAATGTCCCGGAGTCAGACAAGGCTGACATGCTCGGCAGCCGTGGACTCACTGTTGAAACTTCAGGATATCCCGAGGTTGATGATCCCGTTGATCCAGCACGAGTCCTCAGTCGACAAGACCTTACCAAGCAGCGTGTCATCTTCCTCGGTGCTATCCTCCTGCTCAACATCATCCTGGCCATCACCGCGATACTAGGAAAGGAGTCTAAGATTTCTCTAGTGATGATATACTTCATCAAGAGTAAAGACTTTCTTTCCTCCATCATATCCCCCATCGGCCTTGTATTTACCAAGGTGCAGCAGGCACTGTGGCCCCCAGACCCCGTTACACAGCGCTGGATATTATCCCTGATACCAGCATACTCAGAAAGCGAAGAGCAAATCGTAAAAACCATATTCTCGCTCCGTGACAACGGTACGGAGCCTCACCGGCAGGTTATGGTGGTGATACTTGACGGACAGCCTCGAGACATCAGGGGGAATATGACACGGGTCATCACCCAGCTTGAGAGAGCGTATATCTCCTTCAAGTGGAAAAGGGGAACATTGCGGATCATTGCTGGCTACATGGAAGACGTTCCCGTTATTGTTCTCGAAAAGCTCAAGAATGGCGGCAAAAAGGACTCCCTTATCCTATGCCATGATCTGTTCAATTGCATCCGCCCCAACGCGCCGATTTATACAAAGCTCCTGAGAGAAGAGATATGGAATCACATCTTGCCGTCTCTGCTGCCAGAAACTGATCAGTTTCAAGGCTTTGATATGGTGTTTTGCACTGACGCAGACTCTACGATTCACAAGGGTGCACTAGCCAAGCTTGCAAATGCTCTGTGCCGCAACAAGAATGCCATTGCCGCCTGTGGCCTTGTTCTTGTGGAGTTGGAGCCAGGTTATGAATGGTCTGTTTGGAATTTATACCAACAATTCCAGGTATGTAGAGAAGATTTCCACATAGAATTGATCGCGTCAGACTAACAGCCCCAGTATACCTTTGGCCAGTACGTTCGCAGAAGAGCAGAGCATTACATCGGAAAGGTCACATGCCTTCCAGGCTGCATCACCATGATATCTGTAAGGGAGGAGATGGGAGGGGCTATCCAAAAGTATGCAGAGCCCATCACGGGGGCTTTGGTGCTCTCACATCAAGTGCAGTACCTTGTGAGTCGACTCTTGATTGCATGCAACTCTTGGATCCGCCATATGTTCTGAGCTGACCGGTTCAACACAGGGAACAGATAGAAGGCTGACCTACTCAATGCTTTCTCAAGGGAAGCACTTGCACACGCTCTTTGTCCCTGACGCCGTGAGCGAAACAGTCGCTCCCCAGTCTATACAGCATTATCTCAGCCAGCGGCGCAGGTGGGGATCAAACGCCTACTTCAACAATTATTTCTATCTCGGCGGTGAAAGGATGATATTGATTACAAGAATAGCAGCGACTATCGAAGTGGTTCGGTTAAGCCTTGTCTACTACCGAGTTCTCAACACCATCATGTTCCTCAAACGGGTCAGCCACGGAGTGCCCGTCTTGAAACTCATCCCGATGCTTGTCATCGGCCAGCTGCCCTCTTGCTGGTTCTTCTGCTCCGTTATGATTGAGCGGGAGCTCAGACGCCGAGCACATAAGCTAGTACTAGGGTTCTGCATTAATAAATGCATTTCTCCCATAATGTCAATCATCATCTTTACAAAAGTAGCCATCAACCTTGGCAGTCAAGGTAAATCTCTGAGAATCCTGAAAGGAGAAATAGGCTCGCAAGCTAATCGTCTTTAGCATGGGGCATGTCAGGTGTAACTGCTTCTTCAGCGCCAGCAGCCGCTACTGCAGACGCCGGTGGTCTTACGGATAACAATACATTGAGCGCCTCTGCTGTGGGAGCATTAGAGGCCCAAGTCGATGCTGCAATTACTGCTAGCGTGAGTAGTATTGCAAGCTTCAGCGGTGTTAGTGTTGAATGTTAAGTACTTGATTGGATGTATGAATAGCGGACAATATAGATAGAGAGAGTTAGCGATGTAGCCACAAATAGAGCGACATAACGAGTGCTTTATCTTACTCTATTACAATAAAAAGCGCTATAGACTACACCAGAAGGAACGAAATAACCTTGAAATCGACTTAACAGGTCATGCGGCTGTTGTCTTGAACCTCAAGATCAAAGCAAAACAGGTGGTCTGAAATAAATGTGACATGCACGCACGCACACACACAAACACATAGAGACTAATCGACATTCTCGAACCTTATAGAATTATACTATTTAGACTACTTAAAGACCGCGGGCAGCGCAACACCTGCCAAAATATCTTGCTGACTGGTAGTTATGTTAGTATTAAAGAACTCAGTAACCACTCTGGTCCGTTCATCCCGCAGGAAGTAATCATATCCTATAATAGCGTTGCAGGGATTGACATAAACTGTCAGTGGCATCCGACCCTCATAGATAATATTCCACTAAAAGCAGCGTCAGTCCTGTAATGTGAATACCAGGGGATGAAAACCTACACCCACGCCACGACCGGAAAAGTCTCTCGTCACAGACCCAGTGAAAACAGCGCCACCTTTGATGAGCATGTCCTTGGAAAACAGCGGAAAAGTGATGTTGTTATAGCCCCGAGACACTTTGGGGCAGCTTGCGCCGCTTTCAAAGCTGTTCATCGTGTGGTCAACCATAGTGTCGTCTGTCATGTTATTGTGATCATAGACGGATGAGGTTAGGGACCCGTCGTAAGCCTGGTCAACTCGTATGATGCCCCGAGAGCCGGAATTCTCAAGGTATCCTGCGACGATGACCGAAGTGCGTTGGTTCCTGCATTCCATGTCAGATGTAGACCGGGGGCTGTGTGATAAGTTGGAAAACCCACCATCTGTGCTGGACGAAGCTAGTGGTGAACTCGCTCTTGATCTGAGGAGGGTTCGGCTGCTTGAAGCCAGCCGAGAACTCAGTCGTTAGGGCAGTTGCCGCGCACTTGTCCAGTTTGACCGTGCTGTTCTTGGGCGCCTTGGCAGCTTTGACAAGATTCATTTGGAGCCCGGCTGTGAGGAGGAGAACAAGAGCTGGGAAGTACATGTTGGTGGTGTTGGGTGGTGGTGTTCTTGGCTTAGTGGAGTATGTGTGATTATTTGATGGGTATTGACTTGACTGTCTAGAGCCCATTTATAGCGGTCCAGCACTTGCAAATTATCATGCACTAGGGAGAATGACTTGTAAGTGTGTGCGAATCGACGCTTTCGGTAATGAGAGAACGTCGCTGGGTGCCTGGTCCGATTTCTCCGCAGAGTTTATCCTCAGGCTGACCGGCCTGTCTAGACATAAAGCCATGTTTGTGCCTTGCAGCTGGTACCTCTTTAGTTGTGGCTGAAAGCTTAGCTCGATAGCTCATTGATGGACCCGATTCTAGACCATTGCAGCGGTAACGTGTGTTTATGCTTATATCTCTCCGGATAGGGCTGTGAAAAAGTGGAGATGATATCATGGAAAAGCCACAAGCTGATGCGTGCCAGGCAAGCTTCGTAGTCACATTGTTGCCACGGAACGAGAATGGAACAGTTGCGTGCAGATGTGATCTGACGTCTGGCAAGCCATTGTCTGCCATGAGTTCTAGAAGTCTTCGACGGCATCGACACTACCGCAAACAATACTTTATTAGCCATATTCAAGTTTGGCATTCCTGAACATGATCCAAGGTACCGATTCCAGGCGTTTGTATTCACCCCAGGATCGATCTAGTCGGCTTCAATTATCATTCTTGACTCTAGATCTGAGGAAATTGATGATGCTGGGTCTAGAACAATCCCTGTCTTGCGTGCCACGTTATCCACCCTGCCATTTGGGTTACTGTGGCTGGCAAATGGTCACGATTCGTCTGTCTTTGAAGGCTCGACCATAGAGATATTTCTCTAAACTATCAAACTTGTCAGTCATCAATTACGTAACAATATCGAAGACTTGCACGACTAACATGGACAAATACTTACGAGATGGGCGTAAGAATACTATAAGTAGACTCCCTCTTCCTGAAAACCAGAATCTTTTCTCCAACCAACTCGCCTATTAACTATCATTGAACAACCAACACTTCAACTGACCAAAATACGCATCAACATGCATTTTCACTTCATCTGGCTCGTTCTCCTTGCCACTCTGGAGCATGCAACGGGACAGAGCTCTATCGGCCTTTGCAAGCCTGCCGCGTCTTCTTGTGCAGCCCTGCCTCAGGCTTCTGCGGAAATCTGCTCGGAACTCATTGGTATCTCATACTCCGTCTGTGAGCAAAGGCCTTGAGGCTAACCTGAACTTGTGCAGCTTCGAAATCACTCTCTACAACGCTCTGCTTCGTTCCCGCCGCAAGCGAAGCGGTTACGGTTACCAAGCCTGTCGTGATCCGGGAAACAGAAACCATCACGGCAACTACTACAACTGATGTTACCACTACTACCTTTTCACAGAGTAGAACGTGAGTTCGATGTTGCATGTTTGCTAGCAAGCCCAGTACTCACCAGATATTTCGGACAGTAAGACGCTTCCTACCATCACGGCGCTGTACACCACAAAGGTTGTCTCCCGGACTGACACCAAGGTGCTGTACACTACGCTCCCCAAACCTCGAACGTATCTCTCTACAGTTATTGTTACTACTACTTTGCCAGCGTAAGTGCCATTGTCTAATTACGCTTCCTCTTGCTGATCAAGACTCGTAGCACAAAGACTCGCAGCACTACTGCCACGTGGGCACAGCAGTCCTGCGATGCTGGAAACAACAAGCTGAAGCTTAGGAGAGGCCAGCTGGGTGAAAGAGCCGCGCTTCCCCGTGACTGCTGTAAGTCTTGGATACTGCGCCATTGCTGCTGTAACAAAGCTGAATAATTACCTAGACTGCTATTTGACAAGCACCTCAACTAGTGCCATGACGGTATCCACAACCTTTGTCGAAAGGCCCACGGTTACCACGACTTATACGAAGATCGCTGGCGGCAAGGTCCCAACTGTCACTAAGCGCATAACCATCAAAGAAACTACTACCATCTCCACGACCATTGGTGCAGTCACTGATATTTCCACCACCATCACCAAGACCAGACTCTCCAAGAGCACAGCAACATCCATTTCTACCCGATTCTCGCTCACATCTGTTACGGTCCCCTGGACAAAGACTGCCACAACAAGAACCATCCCCGTCTCCACCGTCCAGGTCAACCCGTGCGGGCCTACAGATTACGGCCGGATCGAAATCGGCGTTCCTGACTCCCCAGAGCTCATGGAGAGCAACGAGGTGTCCCTTCCTGGCAGCACCAATATCAACAAAGACTGCTGCAATGCCTGCTATAAGACTCTCGGCTGTGTCTATTGGGCTCGCAGTAACACTGATGGAACGTGCCTCAACTTCCAGGCCATTGACTCGGCTGGATGCTCAACCTCTCAGTGTCCCAACGGGTTCCCTGAATTTGGTGTTTCTGACACTGACGATGGTTACAGCTACTTTGCCGGGCCCTGTGGAAGTGGCTTGACGTGAGGTGGAGTACATTAGAGATTGAACACTATCGTTGAGGCAGAGTCAGAAGCCAGACTGAAATACTTTTCATTTGTTTTTGTATTTGATATAGGGTTAGTCACTCGCTCATTAAGTCTTTAGTTTAGTCTCCGTCGGTCGTTACATAATAATACACTCGTTTAGCTTCCCATCTCTCATTGATTCAATTGTCTAAAGCTCTTTGCCACTTGTATTAGTTTCTATAGGAGGATATCCACAAATTTGGTTACCAGGAGCAGCACTCTCTAATTGGTCAGGACAAACACTACGTGACATGTACGTCAATTCATTCCGACCACCAGCTTGAGTTGAAGGAAACAAGGTTCTCTGACCCAAAGCAAGAGCTGGAATGTTCACTGCAACTAACAATCCGCGCTTTGTACAACAATTGCCCTGTTTCAGTGGCGAGTACTGCCCATTTCTTTCTGTCACCGCAACGTAGCACCAGCGCCAATCACAGCCCCTTGCACTCATCACCCCCTAAAACAATGCCGAGCTTTCCGACCCCAACCCCTGTAGATCCGCATCAATTGGCCGCAAGCAGTTCGTTTCACATTTCATCTGTTTCACCATTTGTTTGCCTGCGCCTCAATGTGGAATGTCATTGGATAACGCGGCTGGGGATTGTCTGCGCACGAATTGTGCCTGAGAAAAGTGTGCATATTTAGAGGCGACTTGTTCCCTGAATCTGTGTCTGTTCTGTTCTCGGCATCCTTATTCACTTCCATTGATTGCGAGGCCATTCACTCCTTTTCTTTTGCTGTTCGTGATACCTTGTGTTTCACAGACTTTCTTTTGGCGGTTAACAAGTCCCTGGTGGATTTTTTTACTTAAACACTCGTTCTTTCAGGTCATTTGCCTCGACTCAACGTCAATCAACTCTTTACACTGCAACATTCATCAGATCACTATGAAGTTCACTACCCTCTCTCTCATCGCCTCTCTGGCCTCCCTCTCAGCAGCATCGCTGTCTGCAGTCCCCATCATCGAAGCCATAGCCCCCAAATCAAAGAGCTGTCCCACCGGCAACAAAGAATGCCGCACAGCCACACAAGCAGCCCCCTACATCATCTCCAGCTTCCAGACTCAAGGGATCTACTCCCCCGCTGAAATCGCCGCCGTTCTCGCTCTCATGGCCTTTGAGTCTGGAGACTTCGAGTATAAGCGGAACCACTACCCTGGACGTCCAGGCCAAGGCACTGCGAATATGCAGATGCCGAACTACAACCTTCTCTACGCCAAGAGCATTCCTGAGCTGGCAAAGGGATGGCAGGGCATTGAAAGCACAGAGGGTCTGTCGGATCAGGAGCTGGGGGATTTGTTGGATGATGTCACGGTTGATAAGTATAACTTTGGAAGTGGACCGTGGTTCTTGAGGACGCAGTGCAAGGAGGATGTTCGACAGGCGTTCAAGACGGATGTTGACACGGGCTTTCAGAAGTACATTGAGGAATGTGTTGGGACAGATCTCCAGCCGCGTCTGGAGTACTTTCAGCGTGCCAAGACGGCGTTTGGTTTGTAGTTGGTTCATGCGGTCTGTTTTTCATTTTATGGCTGGGGTTTGTGGCTTAATGACCTGCTCTGGAGGTCTTGCCATTTAACTTGTTGATACAAAGGCTAGATGGCCTCTCACAAGGCTCAAAGCAAAGATGAGAAAATAAAAAAACAACGTTTATTCTATATGAGCCATTATCCCCGAGTCCAGTTCATTATGTATAATGAAGATTCTATATAAGATAGAATCTTCTGTTGGAACTGACTATTTGCTTTACCTATATCTCATACCGATCCAACTTATCATGCACAGGTCTATAAACAAAATAATCAAACTGCGCCTCCTTCGCAAGCCCATTAACATCCGAACACGCCATTCCCACAAACGCACCCGTAAAACTTCCATCTTTAGGATGTCCTCCACACTCATCCGACAAGATCGAAGCATCATAAACAGGTCCAATCTCCTTCAACTCCTGTCCCTCAAGAGCATAGTAAAACTGCAGCGTGCTCCCCGCACGAACACTAACCGCGAGTCGGACCTTACCCTCGTTGGGAATTTCTACGGGCTCGGCAAAGGGACGCTCTAGGCGGCCTATGGGGAATGACTCTTCGGAGGAGAGAATCTGTAGCTCGCGCTGGCCGGCGGCGGTGGCGGTCACGGTTAGGTAGAAGAAGTTGAAGCGGCAGTAGTAGGCTGTCAGACCGGCGAATTGGCGCTCGTCGTCGGGGGAGTAGGTTATCACTGTTTCGGCGTCGTAGGAGAAGTGTGTTTGGCGACGTGCGACGAGGGCTTGTTCGAACCATGAACCGACGGACTCTCGACCAATGAGGCTGAGCTGGTCGTTCTTGATGTTGAAAATGCGCTCGGGTTCAGGTGTGCGCAGCCATTGGAAGTCAATGTGGAGTTTGTCAGTGAAGGTATATCGCTTTTCTTTCCAGTATTCTGTGTCGTCGCGTGCAGCGGGGAGATCAACGTGAAGACTTGGGATTGGACCGTTCTTGATGTACAGCCAGTCGTCGTCGCCCCAGTAAGCTTCTTGGATAGCTGTTTCTCGACCCAGGACTGAACGTCGCTTTTGGGTGACGGGGCGGCCGGTTAGATGCACGATGTAGGTCTTGCCATCGGGTGTATCCACGATATCAGCGTGTCCAGCTCTTTGAAGCGCTGCATTAGGTGCATCTTTTGAAGTGACGACATGCTTCTGGGGATGGACTTCATAAGGACCCCAGATGCTGCGTGATCGTGCTAGGGTCATGGCATGGGTATAGCCTGTGCCGCCCTCGGCCGTAGAGAGGTAATACCATCCGTTGCGCTTATACAAATGCGACCCCTCAACATAAGCTAGATCTGTGCCCTTGAAGATATTCTTTTTCGGTCCCACGAGTTTACCCTGCTTGGGATCAAACTCTTGAAGAAAGATACCAGAGAACAGATGAGGCCGAGCACGATGATCCCATGTCATGTTGTTGAACCATTTGCGACCGTCATCATCATGAAACAGCGATGGGTCAAAGCCAGAGGAATTAGCGTACACGGGATCACTCCACGGCCCCTCAATAGCAGGCGCAGTGATGATATAATTATGCGCATCCTTGAATGAACCGTCCTTGCGCTTGACGTCCGTGTACACGAGCCAGAACTTGTCTCCATCATGCGTCAGGCAGGGCGCCCAGACACCGCAACTATCCGGCTCACCGCGCATATCAAGCTGACTCTTGCGGTTCACTGGACGTACGACGAGAGTCCAGTTGGCAAGGTCTTTGGAGTGATGGATCTGAACACCGGGGAACCACTCAAAGGTGGATGTAGCGATGTAGTAGTCATCGCCGACGCGGCAGATTGACGGGTCGGGATTGAAGCCCGGAAGGATGGGGTTTGTGACCTGTGGCATTTTGACGGATGCGATGAGATTGAGGTGAGAATTGGGTATTGTCGTGAATGAGTGGTGACTTTTTATAATTGCTGGATCTGTCGTGATGGCTGTCATTGCATTTAGCCTGAATGCAACCGCGGGGAACTCAGCTCACCCACCATTCACTGTCATGAGGTTACGATGGGTCTCAGTGCCGATCGCCGTTCAACATTTCCCGGCTTGGCAATGAGAAAACCACTCAGTTCTCCATGACCATGTCGCCCGTGATGTCCATACTTCCAGGGAAACTCTCCCAGAAGCCCTGCGTTGCGTCGGCGAACGTCGCGTACATGTTGCTGCCGAACGCAAAGTCTGTGTCGAAGAGGTCAATGTCTGCGGGCGCGATGAAGGAAAAGTCGACGTTTGACGAGGTCTGGTCATTTTCGCCATCTGTAGCGCTCTGGGAATTGTTAGCGAATGAAGATGAGAGCGATTGGGTGAGGTACTTGTTCATCAGTGCTCTCGGCGTCGGGTTGACGAACGGGATCGGGCTGGAGAGCGCCGTAGTCGATGATTGCGTTGCGCATTTCTCGTCTTTCGCTGGGTGTTACTGCGAGATCGCCGTCGGCCTTGATGTTGCTGTAGAATATCTGCATCGCCTTGATCTTCTCGCGCTGTGATCTGTCAGTATAGCTAGTGACATGAGACAGGCGACTTACCCAGGTGTCAGCCATCGGCCAAGCTTGTCGCATGTCTTTGAGGAACAAGAGACCCTCGACGATATGCTCCCTTCGCTTCTCAACTTGATGCGCCGTGTCGCCGGGATTTGGGAAGTGGTAAAAGTACAACATTGTTCCGACGGCTGTGTAAATGGTGAAGCCAATCCATGGAACGAGACCACGTAAGAAGTACAGGCCAAATGCGCGGATCTCTTGTAGCATGTCGCACACCTGCTCAGCGACCTTCTCGAGCTCTTTACTTGACCATTTTGACCATTGGTCCCAATCCTTGTCGCCGACTCTAGCCTTTTGCATCTCAACCTCGGGGAGGTAAGATCGGTAGAGAAAGATGACACTCATGAAGTAGATGCAGTGCATGTAGCAGTATGCCTGACCTTGATTGGACACGCTGTGCGCTCGTAGGAGGAAGAGTTCATATCGTAGTCGTTCGGGCAGAGAATTCTTCCAGAGCTCAAGCCGGGAGAGCAGCATCTGGAACTCGGACTGAGGTTGCCATGGTGGTACAGTGTTGTCGTGTCGTGTACAAGCCCATTTGGCGACCGCGCCCCAGACATCAGCGACGCGCATGCTGTTGGCCACGATGCCTAGGCTACCGTGGACAGTACCCATCGCCCCATCTGGCATTGAGCCATCGAGTCTTTCACACAGAACGATCTGGCCAAAGTTGAAGCTATCCGACTCACACGGGAGCTGAATCCGCATCTTATCACCCGACAGCATCCTATCGCGACCCTTTCCTCCACTGAGAAGACTGTCCATCAGGAAGCACGTCCAAGCAGTGCGACGTCTCTCCTCAGCGTCGATAAAGTCCTCGCGGGTCGTCGCTGGTGGCGGCTCTTCGAATAGACCGAGGACTTGTGCCATGCGCACCGCCATGCCGAGATAGACCCATGCCCTTCGACCCTCACCAGCTCCCCAGGAATGTCCAGTCAGCATGAGAAGAACCTGCGCGCGATGTACGGTTGGTTGGTCTACTAGTGACAAAACAAGCGACCGCGCATGAGCAGCGAATGTATTGCTTGCTTCGACCTGCGTCGCATACCCCGGCGGCGCAGCCTGTGAGAACCTGCTCCATGTGAGTGAGACGATAAACGAAGGAATCATATGCCGCACCTCACAGTGATAGCCAGCATCGCCCAGACCAGCAAAGGATCCAACCTCCTCTCGCGGATAGCAATAAGGAGATTCGGAATATGGTGGAACGACCACTTGTACGAGCACCGCAGATAACTGTTCTTGACCTCATCCGTCAGGAAGCCGAATGGGTCCGTGGTGGCCAAGTTCCCGGCCCGGATGAGCTCCGAGTCAGCACGGCTGCCAGTCCCGGCTCCGACTTCATCCCGGTGACGCTCGAGACGGCTCCGGCGGAAGATGAAGGATGTGCCCTTGGGCGGGAAGACGCACTCGTCGCCACGGTCGCGACAGCGTGTGCAGGGCGGACCGCCTGAGTGGATGCACTGAGAGGGGTGAGTCAATTGTTGTGAGAGGGAGGGGGAGGGGAGAGGAGCACTTTGCGCTTGGAGGAGCGACATGCGCCGCATGCTATTGACTTCTTCATCGTTGATGAGTCAAGTGATGGTGACGCCCGTACGTTGACAGGGCAGTCAATCAGTAGTCAGTCGGTGTTACTGGTATTTTGGCTGCGCGAATGTCGAGGCGATGGGGCAAATTTTCTAATGCTGGACCTTGGATTGGTCAGCTTCTGGTGGATGCACTACAAGACAATATTAGAGAGGTAGCATGTTAAGCTGGATCTTGTAAAAAGAAAATAGTCTTTATTAGTATTCTTTGCTCTTTTGCCTACGTATTGCTATATGAATCCTGTGAGTGGATGGATTGACGTTGTTTATGTGTTTGAGATCATAGGGTTCGATAGCGAGAATTGCCAATTTGCAAGAGTGGCGGCTGCAAGGCCCTGAAAGTCCATCAAATTACAGTGGCTCCACCGCTGCGAGAAATGGAAGCTACCGCTTACAAGGCATCCACTGTAATTACCGCATCACCTGGCTTCACCTTCGAGGTAGTACCATTTCATGGCAGCCCTTTTAGAGTTTCTTTAGAGAAGGATTCGAGGGCCCGCACTCTAGGTGTCCGGCTTGACTTGACTTACATCGCAAATTGACAGCTATGTAGACTTACCTGCATTACCTTACATTATTGAATTTGTGGCCCTTCTTGAGAGCTCAGAACCTGATAAGTGAGGAGCATCTCCACCAACTTCTTTTGGCTGAGCGAGAAAGTACCATCTCGGACTTTACCTTGAGAATACCCAACAACTCACCTCCACTGGCATCTTTGATCCCCTAGCTCGTCGACTGCCCTACCTTGACCGATACAACCGATGCAACTTCGTTCCATACAGGCCCAACGCCCCTGCTAGCAAGGATTGAGACGTTACCCCTACCATATTCTTCCATGAGGCGGCGCAAGACCTCTCGGCCACTAAGCCACGATCCATAACGCTCACGACACTATAGCTAGTCGCGACACTCATAATTCTCCATCATGAGATCAGACCAGCGTGGCATAGTGGATGGTAAGTCGAATCGGCTTGTGTCATGCGCCAGGAGCATGTCAAATAACTCCCGTCCAGCTTGATCGTTGTCGTAATGGCGCCCTGCAAAGTCCTGTACGAATTTTTCGACATCCCAAAGGTGTCCAGGGTGAAAGTTGCAGCGCATTACGGAAGTCTGGTTCACTGTGTGCTCAAAGGCTTCTATGGCTCTTCTGTCGAGATCAGAAAAAAAGACCTGATCATGTCGATCCAGGAGGCTTGGAAAGCACCGCTGTAAAGCCATGTAGAAGGCCGCGTCACGTTGAACAACATGTTGGAAAATATCCGTGCATAAATCGAGGCAGGGCTGACCACAGAAGACAAGCGAATAGGAGCCCGCGGGCATACCAGCATCAACCGTGGCTAGGGCCTCGGTAGACCACTGACTTAGCGTCTGGAAGAGTGATTCAGGATTGAGATGGTGAATCCCGTCAAGATCAAGCCGCCGAGCCTGCCGCTGGAATTCTTCAGCATTGCATGTCATGTTCGCCGCCAGGAAAAGATTGGTTGGGAGACTGGCACGAAGCTCGATCCGTAGTCGCGGATTCTCTTTACAGAGAGCGACAAGGCCATGGGAGTGGCACTCTTGGTAGCCCACGGCAACATGGTCCTCGTTGAGCACCAACGCTTTCATGGACCTAAGTTTGGTGGCTGGCACGCCGTTCAAGAAGCGAATGGCAACAGCAGTAGCAGAAAACCGATATTTGGAGCGATACGAGCCTGGTCGCTCTGCGTTGCAATCACCCTCCCATCCTTCTTGAAGTCGGGACCAGAGGCTATCATCATCAAATCTCTTGCCCATCGATTCGAGTTCGGAAAATGTCGGTATATCCCATGGCTCAAAAGAGTTGTCAAGAAATTGTAAGAGTCCTTCACGACCTTCCCATCCTGAAAGCCAACGTGACAAAGATTCATTCGAGTCATTTGTCAACTCCCGAGCGACGAGCCTCAGAGCAAACTTGACTGCTTGGGAGGTCTCGTATCGGGAACCCTTCATTCCCGGGGGCATTATATCATCTCGAGACATTACTGTGTTGAAGATACTCCACCCAAAGCTACAGCATACTTGCTCAACGTAGCCTCCTCGGTACTGATCGTATTGCATTTGCTCGTTCATCACGGCATATTCAAGCCCCGACTTGAACCAGGGAAATCTATCCTCTATCTGGGTGTAGATCTAAGGCGCGATGAAACCCGACCCTCCAAGGTGAATGAGGAGACGGGTTTGCATCATGAGCTGCGCCCAGAGTAGATAGTCGAAGCGCGCGGCCCATGTCCGCCACTCAGGGCGATACACGGTCGAGAAGGTAACAACGTTGTGTTGGAGCGGCAGGTCTTTCGTTTCGGACGCGATAAAGCGACACGTATACATGAGAGCGAGGTCCAGCGGTTGACCACCAGCGGCGACGAGTTTGTCGTACCCGGGCTGATACACGTAGCCATCGTTGAGGGTAAAATACGCTCGATAGATATTGTGTCTTATCTCGTGAGGCAGATGGAGGAACTCGCGGGGAGCCATGATATTGTCGGAGAGGCCTGAGGTGACCGGATTGAGGACGGCGATCGAGGGAGTTCCTGGCTCTGGATTAGTGATTAAAATAGCACCGTGACACACAGTCTCTGAGATAAAAGATAAATTGCAGAAGATTGTTAAGACTCAATGAATGATTGGTGCCCTGCTTGGTGTGTAGAAGGTAATGGAGGAAAGATGATGGGGGCGGGGAGGGAGTGGAT
>JABEVY010000053.1:0-38159 GCA_013364935.1 Fusarium anthophilum | reverse complement strand
CCCATTTACCGTGCCCCATGGGCCCCCGGGACCATTTTTAGTGTCTGGCCCCCCCTAACCAACTACGCTACTCGCAAAGCTCCGAGGTCATGGGCACTGTCGCGCCAAAAAGACTGTAGACGCGCAAGAAGTGGTAGGATCAGAAGAAGAATCTGGATGCTCGTGAACGGCCGATGGTTGCCAAGTTTACCTTAGTTACCCGAGTAGGCAACTTGTAACCTTGCTGCACCCCCCTTGTAGGTAGTTGTACCACTTGTGAAGAGTCAGGTCCTTGACCTTGTTTGGATTAGCTGCGATGGGTTGGGCCAGCTTACAACAGTGTCAAGGTGCATTGGCATGGCATGGCATGGTAGCTCTCATCGGTTCTGGTCTGGTTTGGTAACAGAAAGACACACGAACTGCAGGCACATCTTCAGTTTGCCGTCTGAGATTAAATAGACCCTGTTCCCCCCTCCCTCGTACAGACTCTCTCCTCCTCATCACAGCTCATCACTTCAACAACACAGCTTGTTTCACATCCTCTCTCCTCCTGTGATTGACTTCACACAAATAAATACCCTTCCTCCCCCCTCATTCAATCTTCTTCTGCCTGGTTCACAAAAAATAATACAAACCTCAAAATGGGCGTTGAAGATCACAACGAGGAGCGCCGCGGCTCCGTCGCCCTCCAGACTGCCGACAATGTCGAGCAGATCGAGGCCCCCGTCACCTGGAAGGCCTACCTGATGTGCGCTTTCGCGTCCTTTGGTGGTATCTTCTTCGGCTACGATTCCGGATACATCAACGGTGTCAACGGCTCCAAGTACTTCATCCACCAGGTCGAGGGCGCTGGTGCCGACAGCCTCAGCGAGAGCCATACCTCTCTCATCACCTCTATCCTCTCCTGCGGTACCTTCTTTGGTGCCCTCATCGCTGGTGATCTTGCCGACCGCATCGGTCGCAAGTGGACTGTCATTATTGGTTGCTTTATCTACGCTATTGGTGTCGTTATTCAGATGATTACTGGTCATGGTGATGCTCTTGCTTGCATCGTCGTCGGTCGTCTCATTGCCGGTGTCGGTGTCGGTTTCGAGTCTGCCATTGTCATTCTGTACATGTCTGAGATTGTAAGTCCAATTCCTCTTCACACTCACTGCCTCGACAACACCATGCTAACAGCTTCATCAGTGCCCCAAGAAGGTTCGCGGTGCCCTCGTCGCCGGCTACCAATTCTGCATCACCATCGGTCTCCTCCTCGCTTCCTGCGTCGTCTACGGAACCGAGAACTTCGACAGCATGAAGTCCTACCAGATCCCCATCGGTCTCCAGTTCCCCTGGGCCGTCATCCTCGGCGGTGGTCTCTTCTTCCTCCCCGACTCTCCCCGATACTTTGTCAAGCGTGGCCGCATCGAAGACGCCATCGACGCCCTTTCCAGGGTCCGAGGTCAGCCCAAGGACTCCAAGTACGTCCAGTCTGAGATCGCCGAGATCGTCGCCAACGAGGAGTACGAGCGCCAGATCATTCCCTCTACTTCTTTCATCGGCAGCTGGGCCAACTGCTTCAAGGGCAGCCTCTGGGATGGCAAGTCTAACCTCCGCCGAACTATCCTCGGTACTTCTATGCAGATGATGCAGCAATGGTAAGCTTCCTCTTCATCGTCAGAACCCGATCACCACTAACAATAACCAGGACCGGTGTCAACTTCATCTTCTACTACTCTACTCCCTTCCTCCAGTCCACTGGTGCTATCAAGAACGTCTTCCTCATCTCTCTCGTCTTCACCCTCGTCAACGTCTGCTCTACTCCTCTCTCCTTCTGGACTGTTGAGCGATTCGGTCGCCGAAGCATCCTCCTCATCGGTGCCTTTGGTATGCTTGTCTGCCAGTTCCTCGTTGCCATCATTGGTGTCACCGTCGGCTTCAACCACACCCACGCCTCTCCCACCGCTGCCGACCCCGACCGCATGATCGCCAACAACATCAGCGCCGTCAACGCGCAGATCGCCTTCATCGCCATCTTCATCTTCTGGTTCGCCTCCACCTGGGGCCCTGGTGCCTGGATCGTCATCGGCGAGATCTTCCCCATCCCCATCCGATCTCGTGGTGTCGGTCTCTCCACCGCCTCCAACTGGCTCTGGAACACCATCATCGCCGTCATCACCCCCTACATGGTCGGTACCAACCGTGGCAACCTCAAGTCCTCCGTCTTCTTCATCTGGGGCGGTCTCTGCACCTGCGCCTTCGTCTACACCTACTTCCTCGTCCCCGAGACCAAGGGTCTGTCTCTCGAGCAGGTTGATAAGATGATGGAGGAGACCACTCCCCGAACCTCTGCTAAGTGGCGACCTCACACCACCTTTGCCCAGACCATGGGTGCTGGTGATATCAAGCACGTCCCCAAGACTGAGCATGAGGACCACGTCTAAAGATTATGAGTCTTTTTAATTAACAATTGCTGCTATTGATGAGGAGGTTATCTCTTTTTTTTTTTTTATTATACCTGGAAGCTGGGGGGTCACGATGGTGACCTGGGGAGGAGAAAGTACATGAGCATAATGTGTAGATATCAGAAACAGACTGAATATCGATTCAACTTTATAAACTACCTTTGCCTTTGTGATGTTTCTTGCTTTGGATTTCTGAACTTTCGTATCTTCTCATTTACATCATTGTTGTACTTGATCCTCATTTCAGGCTCTTCAGTTGTCGACTTACATTTTAACTAGTTACTGCCCCGACATCGCAATCGCAACAACGGCAATCAATAACGTTGTCTCGTTCTCCCAGCGCTCGATCAGCCCAACAGACGCCATTGATAAGAACTTGCATAAGCCATCCGACATTGAAATCATCATACCGCGACAACACAGAAGCTACTCCTCAACTATTTGTCACTCCAGACAGTCTAGCCGCAGTAACAACAACCCCCATCAACGGAGACTTGCAGGACTGCAGATCAAGAATTCATTTCCAACAGTATATACAGTGTAAAATCTACTATTCTGAAGTTCAAATAAACTCATCTGGGTGTGTGGGAACTATCTTGTGGCGCGTTCGGATGACCCGGATAGATCCAGCCAAACGGATGCTTCGGGTGTCAAGATTGGATCAAGATATGTCCAAGGAACGAAAGTATATGGAACGCGAGATGCGACGGGTTTTAATCGGTCTTGACCAGGTGATCTGTGCTTTGCTGATACTGGAGGATCACGAGGTTGAAGAGATTGTTGGTTTGCTTCAGGGTTGGTGATAGAGTCATGTCACGCAGACCCATGCGAGAACTGGAAAGAAGATTTACCGCATATTTTTTTTGGCTTAGGAATACGTTGGAAAGAAATTTGTAAAGATCGGCTCACAAATATAGACTGCGTAGTCAGTTAATTGTCCATGGAGAATTACTGCTGGCCTCGTGGAGATGAGCAAATCTGCAACTACTGGTCTGTGTCCGAAGCATTAGGAACATGGAGAAACTGATAGTTTGCAATTTCATAGAGGATAAAGAAGGGAAACAAGAAAGCTCAGGCCTTGAATGTAAGCGACGAACAGACTTGGGTCAGTATAGTCTATCTTCAGGAGGCCCTTAACCTACTGCTTTTGAAACACTGATCTCAAGCCTGATGATGCTTTCTTTCTTACCGAGGGAAATAAAGTACATTACGTGCTCTGAAACTGGTAGATTACAGTCGTATCTTCTCAACCAATTAACAAGTGTACATATAATGGCAGCTTCATAACTCTTGGGCATGAACTGCAAGTTTACGCAACGTCATATTTCATAATTCATGGAAACTCTGTCAACAAAGCCTCAAAAGCTTGCATCAAATCTCCCTTCAAATCCTCCAAGTCCTCCACACCCGTGCTAATCCTCAACATCCTCTGATCCTCGCCACGGCTCGACATAGCACGCCACTCACACAAACTCTCAACACCACCCAAGCTCGTAGCATGCTGAAAGATGAACAGCTTGCTCGGTAACCGCTTCGCATGCTCTGGGTTCTTCAGCCATAGACTGAACACGGGGCTGTGACCACCTGGCATTTGTCCCTTCAGCCACTCCGCATCTTGCTGGATAGATGAATGTGCGATCTTGTGGACGATACGGCCGATGACGGATGATGAGTCTGCAAGACCGGTGTTGAGCCATGATACCAATGCTTCGGCGGTTTGGGACTGGCGCATCACTCGTAGGTGAAGAGTTCGCAGTGATCGGATGCCCAGCCAACCCTCCAAACTTCCCATGACGTTGCCTAACACCATTCGTTCATCTCTCAATGTCTGCTCCAACCCGGATTTAACCTGCTGCGGAGAAACAATGACAATACCACAGAGCATATCAGAGTGACCCCCGATATACTTCGTTCCACTATGCATGACCAAATCCGCCCCAAACAGAATCGGATCCTGCAAAGGCGGCGGCGCAAGCGTAGCATCAACTGTAAGCAGCGCCCCAGCCTCTTTAGCCTTCTTACTAAAGAACGTAAGATTCCTCGCTTCACCTGTTGGGTTCAATGGTGTTTCGATATGGATCATATCCCCCGGCCCCGCTTGATCAAGATCATCAAGAGAAAGCTTCTTTAGACCGTTGAGCTTGGTCATGAGCTCGATTACAGCGTGAACACCGTGGTAGCCATCAGAAATAAAGATTTTCTTGGGGTTGATGGCGATTAGCATTGAGTGAAAAGCTGCGACGCCGCAGGAGTATGACACAACCGGGTTTTTGAATAGGGTCTTGAGGACGATTTCTAATCTGCTGTAGTTGGGGGCTGTGTAGCGAGAGTAGACGTGTGAGTCGAATGGAGCATTTGGCTATCAATGTTAGTATTTTTGAGTAAGGGTGAGGAGGGTAAGTACATCGTCGTTTTCCATCTCAACGAGATCATCGGGGTTGCGGGCATAGCGATAATTCACAGCCGAGTGCAGAGCCGGGGCGATGGCCCGGTGCGGACTGACAAAGTCATCTGCATGGACTGCTTGAGTCGAGAAGTGGAATTTGGGTAGAGCTTCAGAGTGAGCTTCGGCCGTAAGAACGAACTTGTTGGATGCCATGTTGAATGTATCTGTTGATGTTCCGGCGATATCGGGATCCTCTTTGTCGCTCAAGGAGATTACTGACTCTTTTATAACATTTCATTTTTTCCGGATCTCGGTCGGATCGTCGGCCGGTATATAGCTATCTACTATGTTATCTTGTCAAGATGGCTGCGAGCTAATGTCATGACATTGAAAAGGGCGCACAAGTCTCTCGGTCCGACACCGGAGTTCGGTATCATGATGTTTCTCCCACTCAACACTCGCAATTTGATAAGACAAAAACGATAGTAAACTCTGCTCAGTGGATCCGCCGATCTTATTACATAACTGTTCAATTACTCATTAAATAAATTGCGGCCCAGAGATACCAGGTATCCAGTGACCCTCAGCTAAACTGGAGGTTAGACCTCAAGACTTCCGGCGCCGCCTTTGCCTTAGTATACAACTCCTTGAAAACCAGATCATCCACAATCGCCTCAGCACGATAACAAAAAGGTCTACGAAAAAGGAAAAACGGCACAGAACATTCCATATTGTCCAGGGAAAAGATTCGCGACTTTACATCAGCCAGCAGGTAGTACTCGTTCGAATAGACGTTGAAGGGGAAGTCATGGGCAAGCATGAGCATCTGTTCCTTGACGTAGTTTTCCAATAGTTTCTCTTCTTTCATCGAGAAGTATTTGCTCGACTGAAACCCGTTTTCCTTCATCATCTCCAGGTCTTCCGGTTTGAATCTCAAGACTCCGGCCCCGAATTGTCGGGAGCTCGTGGACACGTCCTAGGGAATGGGGTTGGTATAATCATTGCAACATATATCCAGCGTGCCAGTGAGTTTTTGTTTCGGGGCTAGCAAGGCCGCGCTCAGCTAGGAAGAATCTCTTCCAGGCCGTTTCGTATTTGTGTTCTCTGTCAGTAACCAGATACCAGCGTGAGTCAACTTGGCTTACCTCGTCATGAGGGAGTTGGTCTCGGATTTCCCAATGACCAAGTTTTCGAAGTTCTGGCTTGTGGAGAACCCTTCTGGATCGTCGTTTCTGCTAATATCTCCCCAGGCAAAGACTGAGGATTGATACCTAGGTCGTGATCGTCATTGGTATCGAGCCTTGCACCGTATGCAACAGCATATTGATGCTTGCGATCATTCAGAGAATGGAAGTTACAACACTCGGCCGTTACAGCACAAACAGTTAAATGGTTAGGAATGTAACATGACCCGGCTAAAAAAACATTGGATGATAGGATGAACTGACCATCCATCGCAAAGAGCCAAGAGTTTGGAATTAAAAGAATAATCGGAGAACAACTAAAACACCTCTCACAGCTTTGCCTTGGGATCCTCCTCAGCAGGTCCTCCGCCCTCGGTATCATTATATTTGATAGCCATGAACTCTCCGGGTAACACTTAGCAGCCCATATTTGCGCCAGCATCTTCTGATCAATATTCTTGAGATAGTAGTTGATGGGAATGCCAGATGTCCCCTGTGTAGTCTTTGCCAAATGATCCTCCAGGGCTGTCACCATGGAGTTTACATCAAGAACCTTATTCTTTTCCCCGTCAATAGTCGCCAGAGCACTCAATGAAGACTCGATCTTCTTGCCCTGCATCTCAGATGCTTGACCCGTCGTTCGTGAAGCCTCAGCCATGAACAGAACGGAAGATTGATCTGACGAGACTGCAATCTACATAGAAGCAAAAGCCGCCATGTTGGCTTCGGGTCAAACTCGTTGAACTTGCTGACGGCGGTTGCGACATCGTGGGCAACCATTGAGGGGATCACACCCATTAACAAGACCTTGACGTGAGATTGAATGTTCTGCTGACTGAGGAGTTCTTCTCGTTGCTGGCGAAGGTGGAGTCTACGCCAACTTTACCCTCTGCCTTGGCGAACCAAGCACAGACGTTCATCGTCGACTGCATCTGCGAGGCAGCAGCCTCCATGGACTCGGAAGCAGACGAGGACGTCGTGTGAAGCAAATGGACCATGCCAACGAAGCCAGATCAATAAGCAACGCCTGAGATGACAAAGAGCTTTTCCTTATCTTCCTGGCTCTCGTTCATCGCGCAATTCATCATGCTTGATCCACTGGTGGGATCCAACTTGCTCCCAGGAAAGAGATGATTCCAGACCTTGATAGCCTTATCGACGTATAGCAGGAAAGGCGCCACGATCGAAGAGTTCTTGTGAGGGCAACTCACAGATAGAACGAGTGTTCCCTCGATGCTGTGTGAGCTGAACTGACGACTGACCTGTCGAGAAGCTGCATTTCCAATCCGCATCGACTGTTTCGCCCCGAACACACTACTCACAGCCCCAGACACATACGACGCGATCTGAGCGCTATACGCCGCAGAACTCTACGAGATCGAATAAAAAGAAACACTGAATATCCATGTTCACCGTATCATTCGCCAGCGTAATGGTTCTGATCTCTGTGCACAAGCAGATCGTGAGTCCTCTTGATTATCTGCGCAGTGAGTGGATATTCATTACACTGTCTTGGTCTTCACTCCACCTAATAGTCCCCGAGTGATAACAGTAATTCAACTATACTATATATCACAAAGGCTTCCTTGATTAGAGGCTAGAAAGTATCTACTGTATGGATGGAGTCGAGGCGCTGGAAAAGTTCCACGTGCAGTTCGGCCTATAAAACACGTGCCTGGTACAAAAGCAGTACAACTAAGACTGACTAATCTCTTCGCCACTCCATATTCCCATGTCTTGGTTGCTACCCCAGACAAGTTAGCACCGCAAAAAGCCCACATGGTAAGGAAGACTTGACTGATCTCAACTCGTCGCTGGTAGCTTACTTGGCAAGGGCAGTCTTGATCTCGACGTGCTTAACAGCTCTCATTTCCTGACCCAGGGCAGCGGCACGACCGGGGAAGTCACAGTCCGAGCCCTGACCCTTGCAGCACCTGTCGAATCCACTGAGATGCTCAGAGATAGAACTAGCTTTGCAGTCATTACCAGAGTAAACACCATGGTAATCGTTACAGCACTTGTGAGTTGCGCCATTGTTGAGCTTGCCATTAGTTCCGTAGCACTTGCATGCCTCTCCAGAGGAGGAGAACAGGCCAGCGATGCTGAGAACAACGAACTTGGAGAGTTGCATGTTGGTAGAGGAGAAGGAAATGAGGGTAAAATATCTGATAAAAAGGTTCTGAGGCGAGAAGATGACTGTTAGTTGATGTTGAGAACGCTGAAAAGAAGGCTCAAAGGGGCCTTTAATACAATTGTCTGCATCGTTTCTTCCGTCTTGATCATAGTATCGTCTACTGGCTAGGGTACAGGCAGTTGGCTTTGTTGGCACCGACCACATACTTGGTTTAGTACATAGTTGGTTCAGTGACTGTATTGTCTGTTGGTTGTGACCGTGATCGTGCAGATTTACCATAAAGGCCTCATGGGTTATCGGAACTAGTGAACTAAAAGATCCGGATCCATATCCTGTTATGATTTACATAGTAAATTGTTCGAAAGTCCATGAGCTATTTAACGGGATCTGATGTCCATTACACTCCTGTTCAGTAATGCCGCATCCTGTCCTTTCAAGAACGGCCACAAAAGCAGCTGGTTTTCTTGCAGGAAGAGGGCCTCTTGGTTATGACGTTCCCTAGCCCTCAAAGAGTAACCATGGGACTGACTGCTGGCCCCAGTATTAAGGTTTAGCTTAAATATCGGCTTTGCAAACCAAACCTCCGAACCCCTGTGGATTTGGTCCTAAGCCAAAATGTCCAGCCCATGATAAAGGTTCCAGTCCGGCTATTTCGGCACTGAACAAATGTGATATGCAAGTAAGGATGTAGTTGAGAAGCCAAGAGAAAAGCTTAATTGGGATATTCAGGGAACGCTCCAATCGGACCAGTGCGGACTGGTAGCTCAAATGAAAGCCCCTGTACAACAGGCGGATCTGATTGGATTTTCCAATACGGCCCGTACCTTAGAGGAAGGTATTCGAACCTTTTATCAGACCATGTCTTAGTTGTAGGGTACAACCAACACAGTTTAGCCCACACTGGAGACATCCGTAGTCCCCAATTGGCGCTTCTTCCTCGCTATGACTACAGAGTGGAGGCTGATAAGAAGCGAGTGAAGCACTCAGCCAACACAACTCAGTACTTTTGAGGACTAAAAGTTTCAGACATTTGACAGAACCAACAGCGTCCGTGACACGAGCTTCTTACCACTGTAATTGGTCACGGACTCTGTTGGTTCTGTCAAATATCTGGCCATGAGCTGAATGCACATCTAAATGACATCGTTTTGCTGTTCAGTATGTTCTACAGCCAACGCTCATTCTCTGAGCCATTTTGTAAACTCTTTGATACAAATCCGCAATGCCATTTGGCTCATCTATGTATGCACGAGTACGACTAGCTAGGTTCCCTCCAGAACCCCTCTTCAACGATGATCATCCCACGACACTTTGACAGTAATCCGCAAACTTCAATTGCGTTGTCTTTGCTTCTCGCGGTAGCAACAAGCTACCTCTTCCGCCGAGAGGACGAGCTCTTGTCGGAGATTATCTGTTGGGCATGCTTACCGATGCTGTTTGGAGCCAATACCTTGATAGTACATGCCCGTGTAGATCTACCGACCAGGCCCGAGACTCGGCATACTCTTCCCCCAGGATTGTCACTGTGGGCTGTTGCGGGTTGTCTTTCTATCGTATCCGGATGTCGAGCTGAGGCTGACAGCTACAAGCTCTTAGTATGTTCAACAGCATTCCCTGAAAGAAGCTGATGGTAACAGAAATGCGTAGCCTGTACTGACCCCCTTGCTCCTTTGGACGGAGAGAGGCCTGGGTCGTAAGGCTCGGGGGCGCGAGACCACGGACACTTCAAAGTTAGCCCCCTTCTGCAGTAAGCTCTGGTTAGCAGCACTCGTTGCAGCTCTTTTGGCATTGGCTCTGATTGATCGGAATTACTCTGGTCTTGGGCCTTCTGGCGTGGCGACTGGCGCCTCCTTCATCGCCTATGTTTCGTTTCAATCAAGACCAAGGGGCGGCCGCTTCTTATCTCACCTCAATCCCTTCGAAGAACATATTTACTCTCTTGCACCAAGAGTGACTGGAATCCTTTTAGTTGGTACTCTTGCTAGAGTATCTATCTTTGGTCTTCCACGAACTAGTCCCTTAAACGCATTGTTTCTGGGACTGGTAAAGGCACTTTCCTGGCGATGTGTTGCCAGCGCTGTATGCTGACCTCCATTAATCTATGGCCTTCTAACTTCCAAGTCAAGGCTCGTCACACGTCATGGGCTCTTCCGACTATGATGGCCACATTTGGTCTTCTAGCAACGCGCGATCCGTTCGAATTCACATTTGAGAGCCAGGCATTGTTTAACGCTATATCTGCCTTGCTTTGCCTTGGCCAGATTGCTGGTTTTGTCCCAAGACAGATGCGCCCAACGATATTCTTGTGATCCTGCGTTATGCTGCCGATAGTACCCTATGTAGCCAATATCATGGCTATTTATCACGCTCGAACCAACGCTCCATCCTTCACCGCGGAGACACCACATCCAGTCATGGCCCTGTACAATGAAGCACTGAAAGAGTTCGAGAGCCAATCTAGAAGGCAGTCCACAACCTTCGAAGCCGCGTCGCATAACTATCAGAACAAATACGGTATGGAACCGCCACCATGCTTTAAGGAATGGTACGACGCTGCACGCGCCAACGATTCACCATTGATCGATGAGTTTGACTCCTTGTATCAGACAATATCGCCGTTCTGGAGGCTACGCGGCAGTCAGGTTCTCGATGCCATGCGTCAAGCGAAAAGCCTCCCTGGAAGCGATTTGTGGCTTTGCACGTTCTCAGGCACATCTTCGACAACAAAATGCAGTCACTCCCATCGTACTTTTGACAGGCATATCACGCGAATGTTCAACAATATCATGGCCAACTTTACTGGGTTTCCTGATGTGACGTTCCTTGTCAATCACATCGACGAACCTCGTGTTATTTATCATCCTTCTCCCGAAGCATCTGCCCCTCACGACCACAGGATAACTATGGAAGATCGTAGTCGACAACCCATATGGGACTCATTGACCAAGAGCTGTGGCCCTGAGAGAGAAGTCGAAGTCCAAGACAACATCCATACTTTTGGCATCCCATTCGTGACCAACATCTCCTTAGCCCAAGATCTCTGTCAACACCCAGAATACAGCGCCTCACATGGTTTCATGATGAGCCCAGTCTCGTTTCGTCCGATCCCTGGCCTGGTTCCTATCTTCTCGACTGGCAAACTATCCACAATGAGTGACATTCTCATTCCGAGCCCAGCGTATACCGAGCAAGAATTCATTTACGACGAGTCAAGAGATGTTGATTGGGGCCGAAAGAGAGATAAACTCTACTGGGCTGGCTCAACTACAGGTGGGTTCGCGCTTGATACCCACTGGCAGCTCTTCCATCGACAACGATTTGTCGAACTCACACAGAATTTGAGAGCGACCAAATGCTATCACTACCTCCGAACGAAGGGTGGTATCATGCAAAAAGTCAAATCTTCTTTTCTAAATGGGAGACTGTTTGATGTCACATTCACCCGCATTTTCCAATGCCAGAGAAAGGCCTGTAGGGACCAAGATGCTTATTTCAACACCAAATCCTGGGTTGATAAAGATGAAGCGCTCAAGTCAACGCTTGCCTTTGATATCGACGGCAACGGTATCAGCGGCCGGTATTATAAGCTACTTGCTTCCAAGTCGGCGCCAATGAAGCAGACATTATTTCAAGAATGGCACGACGATCGACTAATACCTTGGCTGCACTATGTACCTGTCAGTCAAAGTATGGAAGAGCTCCCGGAGCTGGTCTTTTATCTCACCTCGACTGCATCTGGAAAAGAAATCGCGAGGCAGATCGCAGAGCGAGGTCGACAATGGCATGCTCGAGCATTCCGCGAGGTCGACATGGGTCTGTATGTTTACCGGCTGTTGTTAGAGATGGCAAGGCTCCAAGATCCTCAACGCAACGCAAGTTGGGAGTAATGAATCTGGGGTAAATCTAGATTTGTGGAGTATGTCATAGATGTGTTATTTGCACTTGAGGCTCATGGCTACCATTACCACTCAGAGACTATCACGTGAAGTAGAGACCAAGACACTGTAATAACCTATCAGTATTAAGTAGACACCTGCTTGCTGGGGACGGGTTAATCTCCGGTTCGCTGTGATGAAGAGAATTTGGGAAGATGTACTTGTAATTGTCTCTACTGGAAACCTCTTCCAACCGCCACTGTTAAACACTACTCGGTGGTGGGCCGAAGCCTCCTTTTGCCCCTCAACCTTGAAATACCATTACGTGTGTGAGGCGCGTGATGTGAGCATCAGCGGTGGGGTCTATTATCTCAAAATGACACTCTTCTCAAATCATTTCAGGCAGTATACTAGCTACCTAACATCTAGCACAAAATTGAATCACCAATCGTGAGACCTGCTCTCTTTGCGGTCTTGAATATTAGCTTTCCCAGTACATAAGAGCTCCTGAATAAGGACTGGCTATGGCTAAATTGTCTTGTAGACATTTACGGAGTTACGTGTATTTAAGCCGCTGGCTTTGATTGATCTCCATCCCTCTTCCAACCGGCCAAATTGATAAGGTTAATAGATAAGCTTGTATTTCAGGACCGTCTACTTGACTGGTCAGTGGCTCTAAGGTTATCCATGCTGCCAGAACAAATAATGAGGAAGCCACAACTCTCGCATCATGAATCATTGAATGCAATGCGAGATTTCAACTTGTCATAGACTGTGAATGCTCTGTTCAGATCCCAACTATTAAAGGAGCACATCTCCTCTACTCAAAGGCGCATAAAATCAGCATCAGCTGTCAGTTCTATCAATTCGAAAGAACACTCTTACAAATCCAGTTCAGGCAGTGATATCGCTCAGAGCTCATCACCAAAAGCATCACACTTCTTTCAACACACCTTATTTTAAAACCTAGCCCCCACTTTGTTGACCAAAAATGAAGTTCTCCCCGCTGATCGTGGTCTTCACCGCTCTCTTCTCTTTCGGAGAAGCAATCGGAAAGACGTGAGTTAGATGTGTTATCTGCAGTTGAGACTTGTGGCTGATAGGTTAAATCAGAGCGAAATGGGCATGCGTCGACGACAAGGTGGTCATGGCGCTACTGACTAAAAAGTGCTGCGAGGAGACAAAGGGCAAATTTAGTGCCTCGGACGATGCCTGCAAACACAAGGCCAAGTCCAAGAAATGGGCAATGAACAAACTGGAGGAAGTTTATACTTGCTGCTCGAAGGGAGGTGGTCTACCCGAGCTTGAACAATAATACAACATCTAAGAATGTTACTGCGAATTGAATCGTAAGTCTTGTGAGACTACAGTGGCTTGTATGCTCTGTTAACTGACCATCTCATCTTAGGCAAACCTCGTCGAATGAACTATCTTCCTCTCTGCGCATAGCACTCTTTGGCGTGGTATATAACGGGAGGTTGAACGGCGATGGTGTAAGGGGGTGACAAGGAATTGGGCCAGATCAAATTGTGCAGGATGGCAACCCTAAATAACTGCAGGTAGCTAATAAGACCCTATTCACATGGTGCTATACAATGCCTTGAAAAGGGTTATGCTGTTCCCCTCTATGCTTTTCTTTTACCCCTCAACCTTATTATAACAGGATAACGCCAATATTAAACTGAGTCACCGACCGTGAAACCTGTCTTTTTTGAGGCCATGCCAACTTTGGTTCGTATGATAGTGAAATAACTCCAGAATAAAGATCGGCTATACAGGAATCGCATAAATGCACCTACACATATTGCGCGTATTCAAGCTGTTGGCTATGATTCATCTCCATCCATCTCCTCCCCCACTCAAGTCCATAAGGTTAAAGATCGGCTGACATTCTCGAACCATCGCCTTGATTCATCAGTGGGCATAATGCTGAACCTTAGACCGCCAGTACAAATACGTTGTGTTCAAACCATTTTGGACTCGTTTAACGGAGTTTTGTTTAACTGAGAACTTTATCCTGACTTCGACCGAATCCGGAACTCAGTCATCAGCGTATCTAGCTTTTCAGCCAAAAGCAAGATCGTAAGCAATAGTCTTTACCTCTGTGCCCTGAAGCCTCTTCTCACGTCAGCCTTCTCACGGTCAGTACACATAGGACGCGATAAGTCTTGGCTAATGACTCATTGTAGAGCCTCAGTGGCCAGATTACACAACTTCACGGATCATCGAGTTCGAATGCGTTGCTTGGATCATAAATATAAAAGAGGCCCGTTTCCTTCACAAAGTCCAAGAACGAATCGTAATATAAGCATCAGTTATTACATCTATTAGTTCAAAACAACATTCTCATAAACCCAGTTCAGGCAGTATACCAGCTACCTACACAATTGCCACTCAGAGTTCATCATCCAAAGCATCGCACCTATCCACATACCTCATCTTCAAGCCCAACCCTCCTTTCTTGAGCAAAGATGAAGCTTTCCCCGCTCGCCATCTTGGCCTTCGCGGCTCTTTTCTCTTCAGGAGAAGCACGCCTTATTAAGGGCGAAGAGATATTCGATTGCGTCAACAGGGGGACCGGGGAGGTCGACCATGAAAAGACCCGACTATGCTGCAACAGAACGAGGGGCAAATATGACGACAAAGAAAAGATATGTGTCATTCACCCCCTGTATGATATCATGGTCAAGAAAGGCCAGATTAGCATGACTATTGGGGAATGCTGCAGGAAACGTGGTCATATCAACCCTTACCCCCCCTTCTAATTGAATTGAGTCGTCTGGAAGGATGATACTACGGATGAGAATGTTACTGCTAATATAATCGTAAGTCTTGTCGAGATCGAGGCACACTTGTTTAACTTTTTATTGTTAGCGCTCCGCTTACTGACCATCTTGTCTAGGGGTCCTGCACAATGGGGACATTCAATGGGTAGTACGGAGTTGACATTAGGGAATGAAATCTTAAGAAGGGGAGTCGGGGTCGCGAGCCGAGATAAGTCTATGACAAGAAGAAGTCTTTCTAGCCCGAGAGCCATAGAACAAGATTTTCTTTTATAGGACTTAAAGATCATGAGGCTGCATTGTGATTTGTGCCAAAATAATAACAGCCCCTAAGAATTCGGCCAGCTTCACTGTAAACATTGCCTCGCTTGTCAAGACTACTACTTCTTAGTCTATAAAGTATGGCCAGACCACAGTATTAGAAAAGAAAAGTCTTTAATTTAGTTAAGTCTTTGGATCAAGATATTTTCCCGTGTCTTTTATAATGGCTACGCCGGGAATCGAACCCAGAATCTTCCGATCCACTCTCGGACGCCTTGCCATTGGGCCACGCAACCTGCATTTCACTCCTCACGAGCGCCTCGACTGCTCCCCGAATGGCGAGACAGCCAATCCGTGCCGATCCTTCCGAAGGATTCAAAATCCGGTGCCTTGCTATTTGACTTGGGAATAATATTGGATGACTTAGGTGACTAGGAGGGTAAGCAGCGGGGTTGCATACGTAGTGCTTATTCGTGTGACTTTTCGCATCAGCTTGTTCGGGTTCGAAGGTAGTGGGGTAAGTATAAAGAGAGATAATGCCTCGTCTTTTATTCTGGAAGGCTGCATCGGTGATTTCGTGTTGATATTGTGATTTCACTATGGCTTCAGCTCAGAACCCTGTTCGCATTGCTATGCGTGATAAGCACTACAATGAACGCTCCGAGATTCAGAATGCGGCTATGAAAGCTGGCCTTGATTTGATTCCCAGTTTTTCGGACAGTAAGCAATATCCTGATGGTCTTTTGGTACTGGCGGAAACGATGCTGACTTCTGGTAGGAGACAATTTGGTAGTCGTTGATTATGGAACCGCTCAGGGTGCCAACTCGTGAGCCTGAAGCCCCGACTTTGCACTTCCTCGCTAACATTCTCAAGGATCGAACCTGTAAAGAAGGCGATCTCAGCCTTGCCAGATGGATCCATCGCTTCTCTAATCTTTGAAGATACCCCGTTCAACGACTTTGGAACCCTGGCGAAGACTGTCTCGGACAACTTTAGCAACGAAGACAGCAAGATCCAGATAGTCCCAAGTCTTGTCCCACTGGGATTCTACAAGCAGGTAGTCCCAACCGGCCAAGCTGACATTGGCTTTTCCTGGTCCTCTTTCAACTATCTGGAGAATATTCCTTCTGTTAGTCTCGACGCAACAGCATCCCCAGCTGATTTTGCAGTTGCTCGTCACAAAGCACTGGCTGCAGCTGCGCATACAGATCTCATCAAGCTACTGAAGCTTAGGGCTAAGGAAATTCGGAGCGGAGGATACTTCATTGCTGCTATTGGAGGGCAAGCGCCTGAAGGGGAAACCACGCCTTCAAAGCCAGGCTCTCAAGTCCTTCAAGCTGGATTGATGAGAATGGTCGGTGAGGGGAAGCTGGCATTGCCTGAGCTAATGCAGATGGCTCTTTTTCCAAGTCATGAGCGCACCCCCAAAGAGGTCCAGGCCGCTTTGAACGATAAGGCCGTCGCGCCGCTATGGGAGGTGGAGTCTCTAGAGCCAAAGCTGATTGTCCAGCCAGCCTGGCATACCTATCAGGACAAGATCAAGGCTGACGAGAGCAAGAAAGACGAAGCTCTGAAGGAATACGCTCAGATCGCTATTAGTAATGTGGTCTCAGCTTCAGGCTGGTTCTGGGTCGACGTGCTGAAGAAGTCGCGAGGTCAAGATTGGGATGGAGGTGAAGCATTTCTCGAAGAATTCATCAACATCACCGTGGAGGAATTTGTTACAAAGTTTGCGGACTTTAAGTTGGAGATATGGTATAATTACATCAAGCTCAAGAGAACTGATAAAAAGGCCTAGATCTATTTGGGCAATAGGGCAGCATTAAGTGAGAAACTCCATGGAGTTATCGGAGTGGGTGGCATCACGTCATATTGAGCATATCGATTAGTCAGATTCACCTCCACGGAATTCCATAATATCTAAATAAAATATGACATGAACTCCTCATTTCAATACAACATTGCAAGAGTTCCATCACTATCCTATCAATTCACTCCTTCGTCACCAGGATAAAATACGAGGTTTAACATGACGCAAACCGGAATCTTCCCCGCTTCTGGAGCCCTTGGCACGAGCACGTATACTCACCTTCTATCTCAAGTCCCGAACGACAAAGTCACGCTCATCAACCGATATCCCGAAAAAGTTCCCAAGAATTACGTCGAGAACGGAACTACCGTTCGTCAGGCTTCTTATGAGTCTACCGCTGAAGAACTTGCGGCTGCTTTTGCAGGGATCGATGTCCTCTTCTTGATCTCGTATCCCAGCCATGTTCACGAATATAGGACGAAATTGCACACTAAAGCACTCGATGCAGCGATTAAAGCTGGAGTAAAACATATTTTCTACTCATCGCTTGGATTCGCGTCGATTAATGAGAGTACTACCGAGGCCGAAGTCATGGGTGCTCATCTTGACAGTGAGGCGCATCTGCGAAAGATTGCGAGTGCGAAGGAGGGATTTACGTGGACGAGTGTCCGCGAGGGTCTTTACAGCGAGTCATTCCCCATCTATACTTCATTCCTCGACCTCAAGAACCCCCCTTCTAAAGTTCTCATCCCTCACGATGGAAGTGGACCAGGGGTTAGCTGGGTCAAGAGAGATGAACTCGGAGAAGCGACAGCACGTCTCATCGCATCATACGCAAAATCACCGCTATCATTTAAATACACCAACCAGATCGTCACTTTAACTGGCCCCAAAACTTGGACATTAGCAGAAACCGTCGAAGTCCTATCGCGCGTCGCAGGAAAAGAATTCAAGATCCAAGAAACCAGCGTGGACGAGTATGCCAACCTCCCTCAAATCAAAGAATACTTCGGAACAGAGGAAAAGGCGAGGACGTGGGCTACAGCATGGGATGCCATTCGCGCTGGAGAAACAGCTGGAGTAACAGACACGATGAAGGAGATTTTGGGAAGGGAGCCAGAGGATTTTGAAAAGACTATTGAGGAATTGGCCAAAAATCAGCGGTGAGACTAGAATGTTGGTGGATTGTTGAGGCTGGAAGGTGAGAAAATACGAAGGCTGAACTTTCGTGGAACGGTAGATACAATGAATGCACGATTGTTTCTATTTTTAGGCTGTGGATAGGCTCTGTGACGTGGTCGAGAATTAGATCAGCGCCTCATTTGGATTAGAGTTTAGCGACGAAATGAATTCATGCGACGCTGTATTTACTGTGAGACCACTAGCGAAATGCATTCTAGAAAAGACTTAGAAATTGAAGAAACATTCCAGCTGACTTACCTAGCTTGAGCAATGCCATGACGGTACGGAGAAGGCAAATGATCCTTCATCCGCTTCCGTTCCGTTAGCCGTAGTGGATCTCGCATAGATCTCGGCCTACGTCAGTGGGTATTAATAGCCCATAGCAGCATCTGGTTTGTTCTGTTGTTCCATGCAGGGATATTCTACTGGCACGTTACTAGCGATCGTCGGCACATATGCCGTGCTTTACGAGATGGAAACCCATCATGCGTTCTCGATCTCGTATTGGGGAGGCAGTGAAGTGGCGAGGTTTTTCTTTCCAGCTAGCCCTAGAAACTTGTGGCTGGAAAAAGAGGTGTCAAAAATAATTAGCGTAAAGGGCCACTAGGCCTGCTTAAACCTTTTTGTCATCTAGACTAGAGATTCTAAGTTTTTTCTGCGTGCCCAGGGCGGAAGAATTTCTATGTGAAACGCCCCGAGAGACCCGACCGTTGGTAATTGGATGTAACGGTAGGTGACATTAAAGGGACAAGTTATGACAGGGGTTATCCTCCTCCATTGAAATGATGTCAATAACTGCCGTTACACTCCTCATTCGTCAAAAGATCAACTGAAGATCCCTTGGAACCTCGTATTCACATTTATATAAGTCCTTCACCCCAATCACTTTTACCTACCTACCATTCTCACTCCAAACCATCCAAACAGCCCTTCTAAACAACATCAACAACCACAACATCAATCAAAATGCAGTTCAAGACTCTCTTCGCCGCCTCTCTCCTCGGCCTCGCTGCCGCCGCCCCCGCAGAGGAGTGCAGCAGCAGCACCAAGACCAGCCCCCCCAAGTCCGGCAACTCTCCCGCCCCCAAGACCTTTGGCCTCGTCGCTCTGCGCTCTGCCAGCCCTATCCACTTCACACACTTCAGCGCCTCTGAGAACGGTTTTTTGCTTGGTCTTCCCGCGGATAAGCAGAACGCTACCTGCTCTGGCAAGTCTGATGGATCAGCTGTCTTCCGTCTGAGCGAGGGTGAATTGTACTTGTACAACACCGGCAAGAAGCAGCAGCGTGCTTACACTGATCGCTCTGGAATGGGTAAGTTCTCCTCTTACACTTATTAATTGAATTGTTGCTAATATTTCATAGGCCAAGGTGTTCTTCAGTATTCTACCGTCACCAAGACTCCGCTCCCCGAGGCGTTCGAGACAAAGGGCTGGAAGATTGACAAGTCTGGCAATCTCAACTTTGCCGATGCTAGCGGCTTCACTGCCTGCCCCAACGGTCCTGACGGTTCTTGGACTGTTTGGGTCGCTACTGGAAACGCTCACCCTGGAAACACCGACAAGGAATGTCTTGGCTTCAATGCCCGTATTTCCGAGATTGAGCATGCTACTAGCTGCTTTTACTCCGAGTACTCTTCTTAAACCGAGGCTTGGATGATTATTTGTATATAGATTTAGCGCGTATGCCTTTCTTGTAAACTGAGATTATATTTATTACTTACCTTATATCGAAATTTGCATTGATGCAAATGCTAAAATCCTTACCAGTCTTAAAATTATATTATATGCATAGTCTAGAGTTATGGCTAGTGGCTATACAGAAGAGGGGATGCATAGCCAGTAGGTTCAAATTATTTGATAGTGCATTAGAGCTAATATACATTGATATCAAACGAGAGGCTCTTGCTGTATCTTTCAGTTCGCTGCAAAGAAACTAATAACGATATGGTTCTGCTCTGGTCCCTGGAAGCCAACATGCTGCATCCTGTAGAGACTGATACTCCAGTGTTAAAGGCAATCTATCCATGGAAGTCGTGCGACGGGACGAAAGCTCATATGGGTGGAATATAGAGCATAACGTGTGCCTCTCGAAAATTTCCACCATCAATAACCATCGTTCTCCACAGCCTGTACCACAGCCAGAATTAGAGCACCATAATACATTTTCGGTGCTACTATTGAGAACGGGGTGCTTATCAGCTTCGAAACAGAGGTTTGAGAGCCAGTTGATGGCATCTGGGTGAGTATAGTACATATGCATCCGAACACGAAGTACGACACAGTCTTTCTCGTAAACCCAGCTGTATCGTGCTCCACACTGATTACAAGCATAGCTGCAGTCAGAGCAATCATAGTCATAACACTTGTTGCTCCAATTGGAAAAACATGGATGTTTTCTCAGGGTCATAAAAGATGCGATAGATTCGAGTTGACCAGAGGCATGTTGGCATAGCCCATCTCCGTCCAATTCTTGTAGTTATTTAACTAAAAACGACTTCAACTTCCTCATATCGAGATCTTGTTAACGATGGATCTTCATCATGGGAAAAGACCTGGCGTATTGGCTGTGCACACCTGCAAAAGTAGACAAAGATCTGAAATACGGCTGAAATATGCTGCGGCTTGGTAATCGAGGACTTTTGTCTGGGACTGAAGGTTGTTACTTGTCGTAGACTGAAATATGATCAGGATGTTCACACGTGATCACTTCATCCTTTTGCTCCAGTGTCTTTTCGAATGACATTTCTTGCAGCCCGCCTGAGATTTTGAGATGCTTGCAAACGGCAAAGTGACCAAGTAGCCCGACACAGCGGTTTTCTGTCCGTCGACCTTGAGGGTATAAAAGCTCTGGATGTAGTTCGTTGCATCCAGTACATGGAACTGGTTTCCAGAGGGCTCTAAGCCTTTTTTCAAGTTCGCCAGAGTCAAAGAGTTTACCGCAAGGACCGCACAGAGACTTGCGGCGGAAGAGCCTTTTGACTTTATATAGCTCGTCGAATCCGGCTTTTGTAATGCAGTATTCTTCTTCCTTGCTGCGCAACATTTCTAGTCGAAAAGACTTAAATTCGAAACCTCCCAACAGATGACGAAATATGCCACATGTTTGGTGGATCATATAGAGAGAACTGTGCGGTAAGGGGATCATGATTTGAAGTAGTAATTCTTCTGGGAGGCGCAGCAGTGATGAGGTCTGCATCGGTGAGTGTTGAGGCTCTAGGGGTCGAAGAGACATCGTTGTCTGTTCATGCTTCGATATAACCAGTAGAGAAGTCCCCGATTCTTTATCGTCAAAAAAGGGAACCCGGGACGCGTCAGTCCTTGGTCGAAAGCGATTCAGCAGTCGTACCGCTCGTGGTACCGTGTGATGATGCTCAAGTCTGAAACATTCCTCAGTGTCCATTTTGGGAGTTTTTAGGTAGGCATATAACATGAGGTGAAAAAGAGGACGAGGGAAGTGTTGCAACCAGCATTATTTAAAGAGCCACTGGGTGGGCTTTGTGCAATAGACTTTCGTTTTTAAACACTAATTTACAACTCTCGAATAGGTGGCCCTCCAGGTTTTAGGGGATTCCTGGTATCTTATTTTTTTACATCTCAACCTTGGGTATCTAGGTATTGACCAGTCGCAACAGCTCAGATCAGACTTTGTGTGATGAACGAAGCTATTCCCTAATGAGTGTAGTGAGTGTAATGGGTACCTAAAATCGGATCATGGGAAAGTTCCAGGCCCCACCTCTACACGTGACGTCTTGCTCTTATCTGATCAAGGTTTTAGATCTGATAAACTGCTCAACTTAAACCCCTGCCTCTCCTCATTTTTGATCAGCCCCAACGGCGGCGCCATGAAATTCGCAGCTTCTCTGGGCACGCTGCTCATCAACCTCTCACTATGGACGCTTTCCCTTGCAGCCGAGGACAGATCTCCTGAGCGGGTATGCTACGACGCGTGTTTCGCGTGCCTAAAGCCCGTGCATTTCGACGACGTGCTCCGGAACCAAACGGGTTTTACAAAGACTTGCTACAGCCCCAAAGCGATACTGTCGCTGTATTTATGTCTCGATGTGTATTGCACGCCTGGAGCGGTAGAGGTAGGCCTGGGATCGTATAATGAGACGTGTCGGGAGAAGGCGCATATTGTTTTACCGCCGTTTGACGTGATTTCGAATTATACAGCCGAGGATGTTGAGAGGGTGAGGAGGTTTGAGCGGAATGAAACGGATGAAGGGGTTTTGTTTGGAGAGGTTGTTGTTCCTTCTGAGCATTGGTTTGGCATCTGGTGGGATACTTTGGTAAGTGATTTGAGAGTGAATTTGGACAAGACTGATTGTGATGTAGGACTCTGTGGCGTATACATACACTTACCATGATGTCTACGGGTAAGTGAATTCCCACGTGTGTTGGTAAGAATGCTAAAAACTCATAGGCGCGCCATGATCATCTTCTGGATCGTTGTTGTAGCTATCGGCGTCTTGAACCATGCTATTCTTCACATCGCCAATCTACAGTTGGTTCGCAACTACTCCCCCAAATCCGGCGGTCGACTCTGGAACCTCTACAATTGGGCACTCAACCGCCTCACCGTCCCAGCTTTTCTCGGAGACCGATGCGCGCAGAAAGTCGGCTGGGGAACTGTCCCTCCTCAAATCCAGTCATGGACCTTGTTTGCTTTCCTCCTTCTCAATATTGCATTAAGCATCCTTGGATACAAAATCGTGCCAGTCAATATGTAGTAAGTACCAATCGTCTTTGGGTAATAATGGCTCGGGACTCACATTGTTATAGCTTTCCATCGACGGCGAAACAGCTCCTTCGTTACGTTTCGGACCGCACGGGTATTATATCGTGGGCTAACTTCCCTGTTATCTGGCTCTTTGGAATGAGGAATAACCTTCTCATGTGGCTAACTGGCTGGGACTTTGGAACATATAACAACTTTCATCGATGGGTTGCTCGAATTGCAACTCTTCAAGCAATCGTTCACTCAATTGGCTATACCTGGCTGATTGTGTTGGGTTCGTAACTTCGTTATACCTCTTGTCGTGGACTATTTGCATGCTAACTATGCGCTAGAGGGAGGATGGGAGTATTATTTATTCTGGTGGAACTACATGTTCTGGTGGGTTGGCGAAGTGGTATGTTTCCCCCCTTGTCGGCTACGCAAATGTACCTGACATGCCTAGGCAACTATCGTCATGTCTCTTCTCGTAGGAGCATCATTCTACTGGATTAGGCGTCAACAGTACGAACTATTCTTGGTAGTACACATCATCATGTCAATCATCCTCCTCATCACAATGCTTGCGTAAGTCTGGTCTCCCATCACTCCCAGCCTTGTCTAACAAGCTAGGCACGTCTCCATCTTCCAAGGCGAATACGACGTATTCTTCTGGGTCCCCTGTTTCATTTGGGTTGGCGACCGTGTCATGCGCGCTCTTCGAATAGCAGCCTTCAACCCGAAGCTTTGGGACACCTGGGCCACTTCCATTTACCATCCATCTTCCAACATCGTTAGACTTGTCGTTCCCTGGTCAAGCAGTCTGTACAAGCCAGCCCCAGGAACATTTTACTACATTCATGTTCTCAACGGACCTCGATGCTGGGAAAGTCATCCCTTTACCGTAGCAATGGTCACAGATGAAGGGCAGCGGGGTTCAAAGCTCCTTGGCGAACAAGTTCCTCTGCTAGACGGCACTGTTGCTGAGCAAAGCTCAGATCCAGTCGACTCACAAGACATACTGAGCGACTCTCGCACAATGACATTTTTGATCCGTCCCTATGACGGCTTCACCTCCAGACTCCGGGACACCGCATCAGCAGTGTGGCCTAAAAACGTCCCTCAGCGCGTCCTCATCGACGGTCCATACGGCCACACCCGTCCCCTCCATCTCTTCGATAACGTAGCCTTCATCGTCGGCGGAAGTGGCATCGTCGTTCCTCTGTCATATCTTCAACTCCTCACCGGCCCAACAGCCACTCGATCCGTGAAAATCCACTGGGCCGTTCGCGAACCCGCCTTCGCACTCAATGTTCTACAAACAGACATTGCTGACGCTTTGGGGAGCACGAACCTCAGCGTTGAGATACATCTTACGACACATATGCCTCAGGATGAACTAAGTGAGTGGCCGTCGCAGGTTACTTTGCACAGAGGCAGAATAGATGCTTCAGATGTGGTGAGGAGGAGGAGTGAAGAGGTGATGGGCGAGAGTCTTGCGATTGTTGCGTGTGGACCGGCGCAGATGGCGGATGATGCGAGAAAGACGGTTGCTGATTTATTAAGAAATGGAGTTATGAGGGTAGAGTATTTTGAGGAGAGCTTTCAATGGTGATAGACTACATTCGGCGGATAGACTTTACATAGATTTTTTCATGATACTCATGATACTCATTATGCTACTGGTCGCTAATAAATCGTGATATCTACAAGTTCATCCTCCTTGGCCCTTGCCTCGCCGTACATGATACCGTGAGTATAACACTCTCCTATGAGCTTCCAGCCTCCATTGCTTTCTCTAAGTATAAGGGGCGTATTACAACCCCCAAGGACAACAATTTTATCGTTGATCTCGGCTGCACAAGTTCCCAATCCCATCCTGCCATTCTTCGTTCCAAACAACCGTCTCCACGCCATCGCATTAATCGCCAACGACAAAGAATCTCGCTGCATCTCAGTAGGATTATATAGACTTTCTCCGACAAGTCCCTCTTTCAGCCGTGTAAACCACTTTCTAGGTCTGAATATTATCTCTTCTAGAGTATATCCGCAAAGTTGAAGGTGCCGATTACGCTTCATGAAGATATAGAGCCCAAAGCCATGAGTATAAATACCCGCAACACCGCTTTGCCACAGTTTGGGATCGAGAAGCCAGGCATAAGACTCTGGGGCCCGTTCGCCGCCTTGGGGAGTTGTGTCTGCTACTATAGTTCTCCAAAACGCGTTTCTGGTGGCTTCGAGATCTCCGTAGATACTTTGAGAAGAGGTCGAGTTGAGTGGGTAGCGAGTGTCAACCTCAGCTGCATTGCATGCACTCAATGATATGATGGTGTCCAGAATAACACCCTTGGTAGTGAGACTGGCACAAGATGGAGAGAAGATTGGTATAGACAGACTTAACCCTGCGTCTGCTTGGTATGCACCACCAAGTTGAGCCGTCGGAGCAGGAGTGCATGTCCAGCACACTGCCCAGGAAGGAATATCGTGATTGCAAATGGTACCAACTGGAGTTGTTCCCTGGCCTTTGGTGACACTATTCAATATCGCCAGTAAGAAAGGGGCCATGGACTGATTTCTTAAGAATGCGGGTAGTTTGTCGACTGCCCAGTTCGTTGGTATGTGGCCTCCGGGACCTGAAACTAGACGAAGAATGTTGAGATCGCCCTTTGCCATCAGCTCCGAAGCAAAGTTGGCGAAGATTGCTGATCTTGATAAGTTATAATCGGGTTTGATACGGACCCTGTCAGCAATGGCTTTTATTCCCAAGATGCCGTAGACTCTATCCTTCTCTTCTGTCACCAGAGAATCTCGCGCAAGATTCAGTGCCCGCACCAGGTCTCGCCATGCCGTTGATGGAGCTCCGACCTTTTGATGTTCTTGGATTCGCATCATAGTTTGCTGAACCTTCCACATCCTTTCTGGTGCCCAGTCCCTCTCCTTGATCAGCCTATCACGCGCAAACTCAAACGACCATGTCGTCAATATGAGCGGCCGAACGCTTTCCAGAATGGCGTGACCGAATCTTGACTCATCCCCAGCGATGAGATTGACAGCGCGATGGACATCATACCAGGAAACACATTTATCGCCGCAGATAACAGGAGTGTTGGGGTTCCCCATAGCTACTTCTTGAACTACCCACATTCGCCGCCAGTACGGCCTGGTGAAGAAATGGAATAAAGCCTTGTAGACTTCTTTCTTCATGGGACTTTCGTAAGTTGGCCACATGATGATAATGGGACGAAGATCAATTGAGAAGCTCTCGATATAGAAGTCATCCATTGGGCTAGGCCGCTTCGACTCGTGTGCTAGCCAGTGGAGAGCAGATAGAGCCAGTTGACTGTCTTGGTCTGCTGGCCCTAGCCATATGGCAACCTGCCAGGCAGACTGGTAAATATCGCGCATTCTCACAACCTGCTGACCACGCTCGTCGTTGTCATTTTGATTGATGCAGATAGCGTCCACCCAGAGTTTGAAGCCCTGTCGTATTCTATAGCCTTGGCTGAGCTGCACTAGGGCGTGGTACAAGTTGGGGGTTACTTCGAAAGGACAACCGTTGACTGTGATGAAATAAGGTGGTTGCCCTTCTGAGAGTTTTGGATGGCCCCAGACATAAGATAACGCGATGAAATCTCCCCATTCGTGTCGCCATGGTAGATCTGAATCATCCGGAATTGGTTGCTCTGCCGAGTCTTCTTCGTCGCGGTGTGGATCGCGGCCATTCTTGAAGAGCGCATCAGTGTCGTGGCTCTCAGAAAGCTCTGGCCATGTTCCACCGTTTCCTTTGAATGAATGGTTGGAGGCTCCCTTTGCTGCAGGTGGCAGGCAGACATGCTCAAGTGAGCATGCTATTAACGGGCGCTTACCGTCGTTGGTACCAGCTTCAGCATCATCGAGTGTCTCGATCTTCAGAAGGCGGATCTCATCACCGATCAACGGCCGATACTGCAGCAAGGTTCCCATCAAGGGAGATGGTAAGTAAGTGAGGTAGTATCATGGAGTAGAGTAATCTCCCCTGCCTGCTTCGAATCGTTGGGCCGCGACATGCTCGGCGCTTAGGATGGACTCACTCCAGCGAATCGGAGACCATCTCATCCCTGTCAGATCATCCAACAACTCGCGTATCTCGTTGACCGCCTCAGAGTGTGTAATCATAATTAAACTTTGTGATATAAATACAAGAATCTCAATTCAATTAAACTCATCATGTATCGGAATCCCGAGGCTTCGTTATAGATCAAAACTTTGCAAACCGCCTACATCTCTCCAATAGGTTGTGGAATAGGCGCAAACAAGTTCACGATCACTCATTCCATCTTCCAACTGGGCCACCGATAAAACATAAATAAAAGATCAATCATAGAGGAATGACACAGCAGTTGATAGGTATGGGACATGGGATGATGAAGCAGAAGCGGCCACGGCAATGGCCGTCGCAATCCTTGCCTCCTCTAAGATTGAGCTCTGGCTCGGCTCGCTCGATATTGTCTTGAGGCCTTTGAGGATCTATGGACGTCATGTTAGCTTTTTGATCCATTCAACTGTCCTGCATGCATACCCATAGGCTGGTGCGCTCTTGGCTGAACCATTTCCATGGACTCTGGAGCATATTCTTGTTGGTTGATGCCCGTAGGCTGAGCAACAGGTTGAGGTTCTGAGACTGGAGACATGTTGTGTGTAGATAGAACAATGATATTAATGGTATCAAATGACAGTGAAAATGTAAATGAATACCAAGACTCTTGTTATGACAAAAAGAAGAATGCCCCAGCGCCTTGGCTTCGGGTCCGTGACCCATATTTACCAGCTCGCTGGGCCCATCGCTTATCTGCCCGAAAACTTGGAAGTGAGATTCATGGCGTCACCATATGACCGCTATCACAGACTAGCTTGACCTAACAAAATGCTCACACTGAGACATTAAATCCGTCTAACCTAACTAATCGACCTCGCAGGGCACTAAAGCGCCCGAGGAGCCTGAACCTTGATCTGCGTCGCCACCCAATCCTGCATCCTCTTAACCCGCGAGATCGCAAACAGAATCACCCGAAAGAACTCCTCATCCCAAATCGCTTGACGTACAGGCTTCAGAACCTCTAGCCCAAAGACTTCGCAGTGCCTCCAGTACTTGCAGTTGACTGTGTGAGTCATCGCTCTTGGGGAACAATGAGTCGCGCAGTGTATGGGCGGCATGTTTGTCACGAGCTTGGATTTCACCGAATTATATAGGTGCGGTTTGAGGCGTTTGGTTGTGTCTTTGGTGATTTGGACGAGGATAAAAATGCCGGAGTGAGCTCCTGAGTCGGCTATTAGATCTAATAACTATTCCGTGATATTGCGTAGAAGGAGATTTGATTTGTAGGGTTTGCCTAGCCAAGTCTCGAATTGACGCTTACGATTGCAGAGATCATTTTCTGTGGCGTTCGAAGTCGCGACGTCATTCTCCTGTGCTATTGATGAGGCCTCGGATTGCTGTTCCTTTGTGGTCGGGCGATCAGCTAGAACCGTTTCGATGGATATAGCACCAGATATGAAGGCTAGCTGCTTGGATATGGGCTCATATTTAACTAGAATTGTCAGTCAAGATCTCAATGCCTGGGACAAGGGACATACTGATCGTAAGCTCATTTTGCTCTTCCATCCTTTGTATCTCAGTACTCAAAGTGGAGCGGGATGAAAGCTTGCCCTCGAGAAATCTCGTCGACCTTCTTCTTCATCTCAATCTCACACCACCTGGATTTGACCACGACCATATCTGCAGTGTTCACATCGAACTTCTCAGCATCCTTCTCGGATATACGAATCTCCGTATATTAGGGCCTATTTTTACACATTTGTAACCTCGGCGACCTGTAGTTGAGAACTACCCCAATACAATGCTCAATGGATACCTTTCTGAATCTCCCCAGAACTGTTCCACCACGATCTAATGAAGAGCAAATACCTTGAACCTAGAACTAGGAATTCCCCGTATCCAAGGAACATATTCATCAATGTTGCACTGCCCTACAAGTAAACAATGCTGAATCGGAAAAGATTAAGCAGCTTTCTCCCAAACCAATATCCTTTCATCATAGCCATTATCATCCACGGCTCTAAACAGTGCACTCGCCAGTCCTATGGGACAATCTGAAATATTCGCTTGCTCAAAGGCGCTTGTAATCAGGATATTGAGGTGGTCGGCGTCATTCACTTCTTTCGGCCGCAGCACCACGTGCTTGTTTGTAGTGAAACTTCAGCTGTCAAGACATGGCTCCATTCCTTTGTTCAATCCAACAAGCATGGACTAGCGATATTTACCCCTCGAACCTTATATTCAAGGATAAAACCTGTGACCGGCCAGGCTCTACCATAGTATCTTATTTTGACAATTTCATTAACTAACGTAGACGTGAGATCCTTGCGGGCCAGTTGCATTGTGCAACAAGTTCATAAATAACTCTTCTAAATACGTTCAATTACCATCCCAATTCATGGCATGGCCCAATCCTGATTTCGAGTTCCCCATAATCATCGAACTCACAATTTCGAGATTCCATCCACACATCGCACGTAGGCAACGCTCTGTCAAGGGGGGAAAATATCCTCACAAGCCTAGCCAGCCTTCCGCCATATCTGTCATATATCAAACCCGTGTCACCGCCATGGTGCTTTAACAACCTTTCCCGGACAAATGTTCCTCTCTCTCGATGATCCATGCGCTTGATATAGCTTACTATTGCAGAATTGTCTCCACTCTCACCGTCTACCCTAAGTCCTGTAGACTGGTTGTCTAATTCCCCTCTATTGCTTATAGCGTAAGCTCGCCCTTCACCGAACAGAACTGCCCAGAAGTGTGGGTAATGCAGCTCTGCCCGTCTAAAGCAAGTCGCGCCAAGATCTTCGGGTGCCCATTGTAGTCCGGTTGCAAGAACAAATGAGACAACGTGTTGAGGGTTAATTTGTAGCTCAAAGTCAGTAACCCACGTAAGTGTCCCGTCTTGGTGGAACGCAGAATCCGGGTGACATTCAAACGAAGGTATATATTCTTTGGTGGTTTGGCCATTGACTGATTTGAGAACCTTCAAGACGTCTCCATGCCAATGGATCTTGAATAGAGGCTTTTGAAGATGGCCCATCATGCGAGTTTCCTGGACTGAAATGGATTTTCGGATGAAAATAGTTTTCCGCTCCGACTCTTCCCGCGCTTCTTCCTGCTCCCAACACCTAACGTCAAATTCGGCACCGCTATCAAAGTCATCTCTGTCAAGCAAGGCTTTTCTCGGCGGCAACTTGATCAGTTCGTAGGGCTTGAATCGAAAGTGAGTAAGACTCCGGCTAGAGCCCGCCAAAAGGATTCCCAGAGAATAGTTTTCATCATCGGGGTCCCGTACACTCAGGTCGAATATACATTCCACACCATGCGCAGTGCCTGCTGGGTGATCTTCCTTTCTGAGGACTCGGCCGTCCATCTTAACATTTTTACTAGTGACTTCCATGCCAGATTCGAAGTTCTTCACACTGATTTGGATATTCAGCCAGTGAGCGAACTCGGCCGGTGAATCTGCAAAGCATCCTCGAAGTAGACCAATGCCGTATGACGCGGAGTCTTGTTTCCAAGCAAAAAGGCTGAGGTCATCATGGCTCTTCACAATTTCCTCCTGGAGCCGAAGAAAAGACTTTGAACCTTCTCCGTAGAGAAGAGGCATGTTAACATTGAAAATCCCTAAAAGACAATAGGCAATATCTTCAACCCGGGTTGTTTCTCTGCGCGCCGCCCAAGACATTCTTTGCGCAACAGGGATAGTAGCGATATCGCTCTTATATTCCAGGACTGTACTCGGTATGCCTGTCAGCCTTTCCAAGGTCTTGATGAATCGCAGGTCTGATCCCAGAGTTCTTGATCCGATGCGATTCCAATTTTGGTCGAGAAACACGACTTGACTGGGAGCGATCAACTCTTGAAGAGTCCAGCCTCTCGTGAACCATCGACACGCCCTCAGTTCATCTTCGAGCTTAGAAAAAGCTGCGTCCGCCCATTGCCGGCCCTCATCTGACTTGGGCATGACCGTGTCGACCGGCGAGCAAGGGAACACCAAGTCGGAGAGGTAAACGTAGCATACTGAAGAGTGCTGATACCATGCGAACATGGAGTTGATAGCCTCGCTAAGCTCAGCGCTGCTTCTTTTATCGATGCAACAGGTATCGATCCAGGTGTGACAGATGTTGACTTGGCGGGATGCTTCGCAAGTCATTTGTATCTTTTTCCAGCCTGCCTTGCTTCTTGCGTAGGGGAGGCTCTCCATGTCTTGGAAGAGAACTTCATCTCCTTCCCATGTGTGAGACAGGATCGAGTAGGAACTTGGTGGATTCACGAAGTTCTCTAGTTTGTAGGTCTTGGTATTCATGAGCCACATGATTATTAGTTTGTTAAGAAAACAGGAGGATATTACTTCATGGAAGAGATATGCGTGAGTCTGAACCAGTCACCTAGTAACGGCAATGGAAGTAGGAAAATCTTTCCAAAAATAAGATTTAGGCGCAAGTTATTAAAGACATAAAAAGAGAAGGTCTTTCTCATAGAAAAAGATCTAGCCTGGGGATTAAGTACAAGTTATTATTTTTTCAGTTGCCACACTCCCCTGAAGACCCTTTAGCCGCCATCTGGAAAGATCCCGCCAATAAGTGTCCACCAGGAAGCGCTCACCAAACAATGGATGCATAAGCGCGTGACAAGGAATGCATTAAGTGTTTCTAATATTAAATTAGAGAGTCGTCATCTAAGTTTTCAATTTAGCAGCTTTACGCTGTAGTAATTGGTTAGTTCTTATGATATGATAAGATGTCCGAGTTAGTTAGCTAGATATGTCATTTGGAGTTGAGACTTGCAGCTAAAAGCTTCAATCAGCAGAGAGAACTTGGTTGTTTTAAGTTAATAGACCTGACAGCTGATAGTTAAATCACGTGGATTATACCCCCATCGGTCTGTTCCGTCTGACTACGGCGAGTCATGGGGATGTTCTTGTCTTGGATGGGGTTGAGCAATGTGGCGGGAAACATCGAATCGAAGACCAGCCTTGACTGCACTAAGGCAGCTAAAGTCTTACTATCAGTACTGTAAATTGATGATACACATTCACAGACGCAAGTGAAACGTGTAGTAGGCTTTTCGTCCGCCCCAGGCAGCCCCCGGGGTATAAGAAGACTTCCAACATTAAACCAGATACTAAAATTACTTAGTCTAACATTCTCTAAGTCTATACTAAATTGTGCCCAGTTCGCCTAAGTTTAACTAAGGGACTTTGCCACCTGGGATAGAGGTCCTCAGTTTTATTGTATCCCCTTGGCAGCCAAGTGGCCCAAGTCTCTGAGGCTTACCACGAGGCAAGATGAAGAACCTCCGCACCCGAGCAAAATCTCCACTCCTCACGCCCACCAAGCCAGAAATTCACCTACAAGGTACTCATACTGCTTTCTATGTGGTTCAGCTAGGACCAATTTCCAGAACACACACAATCTCGTTCACATATCCTTTGCGTCTGCCATGGACTAAGCGCAATTCTCTGCGTCGCCGATAGGCTCACGGAGTAGTCGGGCTTGGACAAACATGAGCAACCCCGGAATACAAACGGGGATGGAGAAGTGCTGGGGACGTATGGCATGAGTCCACTAAGTACACCTGGTTACATAGGGAGCCTATTCGATCTGGCTGCCCAGGCGAATCGCCCTTTGATATTGTGCGTGGAAGTCAACTTTCTCCCCATTGTTGTAGTATTAGGAGACTTCTAACGAATGCTCTCCGTCGTGTAGTAACACCGTCTTGTGCAACCACGGAAATGACCACGACTTTAGAACAGAGCTGCTGGGATGTTTCCCCAACTTCACCACCCACCTTTTCGTGGATGTTTATGGATCGAGCACATGGGGACGAGGCACGGTTATTCTCCTGAACACCACCGACAAGAGAGGTGAGTACTTGAGTAGCTACAAGGTCATTTTAACTGAGTCACGTATTCAAGCCGACGGATGTGTCTATCATCATTCTAGCCGTGGCCTTTCTTGCCAATTATCCACAAGTTCAAGAAGCAAGCCGCAGCCAGAGTGAGCCCAAAGACGATATCACTCCCGCACAGGTTAACTTCCTTCCCATTCTTTGTTGGTGTTCATCTATAGAACAGCCGGTAGCAGGAAGCCAACAGGGTACTAAAAGGATTGCTGTAGTCGTGACGTTCAGCTTCCATGAGTGCGTACCAAAGAAGATGGGCGAGTTTTGGTCTATCGAGCGACGACAAGACCGTGTCGCCAAGTTTGAGCAATGGGCGTTTCTTGATCTTGCTGTGGACCAATGCGCGGCGCGAGCTCGCCCAGCGGCAGGCTTCTATCTACTCCAGCGCGAATGCCGTCGCTGACCTCGGCACAACACGCATCATCCATCAAGACATGGCCAACGTCATCGCCCTACGCGAAGACCTGCGTCTGTTCAATGCAGCCTGCGCAAAGTACAGCCAAATCCTGAATGTCCCCGAATAGCAAGATAGCCCGTACCAACAAATTGCGAACCCTCTCGGGGAGAAGGCGAGAATAAGGGCAGACTATAGACGAGGCCGAGTTGAAGGAGAGAACCGAGCTGGTCGAGCTGGAGAACCGGCTGCAAGATTCTTAGCAGAATCTCGAACATCAGCTCGAGACTTCTGAGGTCTACCTCCGTCAACAGGAAAACCTCCTCAGTCTAGTAGGTTGCGTGGTTGCCATCCAGAATGAACTGTGATAAGGTTATAGGAGGTTAAAAGAGGCTTTAACCCCAAGCGCACAAAGGTAAAGAACACGAATAAATATATACGGGTAAAACTTGCTGGCCTTGCTGTTGCCTAGGATCTTACTTTTGGCTGAAAAGTTAGATGTCCTGATGACTAACCCTAGAGGTGTATAAATAAGTGTTGCTGCTCTTCGGTAAGGATGATCAGGCTTAAAGTGCACAAAATATCCTAAATAAACAGGCCTCACTTGGCAACAGACGCCTAACCATATCACTCACCTACAATAGACTTTCAACACTCAAGGCATTGCCCAAGGCCAAGCAACTATTTTCCTTCCTCTATCTTTTGTGGCAGTAGGTGCGCTCTACCCGCTACGTTAGCAACTTTCTAATCCATCTCAGAGTGTCTTTAGTATGACAAAGCTTGAGATTTCTCCATCGTGGTACCCGCTAGCGGCCATTATCGTTCTTTTCCTAGTTGGTGGAGCAATATTGCTACTTCAATGGCTGGGTGTGGATATGAGCATAATTTAACTCCCCGCGAAGCCGGCGTCGGCACCAAAACCAACCTTTCGACTTCTGAATACCGGGCCTGAAGCAAATACTCCAGACGTGTATGCTAAAACGCAAGGGCAGCGTAGCCTATATCCCAAGGAGTTACGCAGCCAAGAATTAGTCAAGTCGGCCCCTAGTAGCTTACACGATGCATGTTCGCTGTCGCCAGGGGTTCAACAGCAAGCCACCCTCGGCAAACTAGGATATCCTCGGACAGGCGAAAATCAGGAGGGATATGATGCTAAGGAGCCTGTAAAGGCAGATGAGAGTGCTCCTGGTGTACATAGGCTTCACAGTGTCCAAGCTCAAACACCGACGATCAGCCCATCGGCAAATGATATTCGTCTGTCGGCAAGACATTCGATGCATCTTCTAACGGACTACCAGGTGCAGCTAATGCTCCTTGAGGAACAATGGAAATGGCAATTTATGATGGCTCGCCCAGAGATGGATACAGCCGTTGCAGAAAGGTCAAGGGATGCCGCATGTGGTAGAGAGAGTAAAAGCAGCTTCTGAAATGTCGACGATCCCCCTAAACCCCAAGATGGAACAGAGAGTTGAAGGGCCACTATCCTGTCAACCAGCCAATCGATTAGCTGGTGCTGGCATAATACCAGAAGTAGTTAAGAATGTGTAAGTCCGGGAGAGAAGTCAAAGGTGTTAAATTAGGGCGGTGAGAGGGTTGAGCGAATCACGGATCTCTATACCCATATAGAGACGAGTCTTATATGCTTATAGAGACGACTCTGCTCAATGTGCTGGCGCCCGATAATCGACTTAAGCAGCGGTCGTATTAGATATCGCTATTGAGTGCTGGTGGTTCCCATAACAGATATCGGCTGCACATGCATATGAGTCATACTCTACACCGTTGATCTTGCGTACTTCGATATCGGGCTTCAGGATGGTGGCAGATTCCGAGAATCTCTATCTGTTATGTCTAGAACGCTTGTAACGGACTCCTATGGCGGACTTTTAAGGCGGACTTCAACAGCGGACTTTGATAAGTACTTGTCAGACAAAGTCCTCCAGCAGCAATAGCTAGTTCAACTGATCACTAATCTAGTAATATTATGAATGAACCGAAGCAAGAAGGCCTGGTATAGTCACAAGCTATATTGCACTACCAAAACACAACATTATCTGTGTTATTAATGTGACTCTTACCATTGCGGTCGCTAGAGGCACCCGTAGCCTGGGCAGTGCCATTGTACAGGCAATTCTGGCCGACAGTAAATCCAGGGCTGGAACTCGAAAACGCCAGGGCCGGCTGCAGGAGTTGGAATCGGAGACTCGATGATTTCCACCTGGGGCCCTGTTTCAGATGAGATAAGAACATTTGCCAACACGAGAAGGGGTTCATACCCTGGGAAATAATTGCTTCCTTCATTTTCAAAATCTCGACGTGCGGAATGGGTTTTGAAAGCTCTTATGAATAGTTGTTTTACAAGAGTTGATGTATTATTTGCCAACGCATTTCAACGATGCAATACAGTGGAAAGACCTTGTTCATATAAGGCTCAGAGAACTGCTGATGGGTTCCTCTGCCGGATCCCGGGGTCTTGCTGTTATCCGTGCGGTAATAGACTTGTTGGCACATAAGACCACTAAGTCTGCGAGTATAGTAATCAGTAATCAGTAATCACCACAAAAGCCCAACGAAGGTTAGCCCTAATTTGCGGACTTTGGCAACTCGAACTCCGCAATGTCAATCAAGTTGGTTATCAAACTAGTTCTAATTTTCATCCTAGCTTCGTGGCCGAGGTTGGCGCAGGGGATCATGGAGATGTCAAGATTCAGAGGTTCTACGAAGAGGCAGCGACACAGGAACCAAGAATCATTATCTTATCGTATATGAAAGCACTTTGGTACGGCTTTCAATTATCCTCTGCTATTCTCATGCAACTACTTACGAACATATCCACCCGATCAAGTCAGATTCACCACTTCTCCTAACTTTAAGCGGCATTATGGCTTCACTCACATATCTCGTCACCGGTGCCAACTGAGGTGGGATAACAGTATCTGTCAGTACTACACTCTGTACTAACAGAACACAGATATTGGAAAGAGACTTGTCGCATCTTTTCTCTCCGAGCCACGAAGTGTCGTCATTGCGGCCGTAGGCGACCTCGAACACGAGTCATCACAATCACTCCTGCAGCTGCCTCGAGGTATCGACAACAAACTCATGCTCGCTATCCAACTCGATCTGACGCTGGAATTCTTTTGAATTCCGTAGTTGACAGCTACTGGAAATCATCGTCCTTGTTGGAATGAAGGCTCTTCAAAACTCCAAGACCGTCATCGAGTCTCCCATAGTAGGCAAGGTAACGGGATGATTCTGGAAGCCAGTGGCTACCCATAAGAAGCAGAAGCGGAGCCAGCATCTGGAAGGCTGGGTTATCTTCAAAGTATCACCCTAGACCGATCCAGCTTGCACCGGCCCAAATGGGCGCCAAAATATTAGCGAGGCCAGAATCTGGGTTGCTGGAACACGACTAGATAGTACTTATATAGCCAGCTACTAGGTGGACGGCGCGTATGCAAACCATCTCTCCGCGGGCGTGTGCGGGAGAGACCTCAGTTTGGTATAGAAGGCAGATGGTATTGGCCATTCCTGCAGCCAGACCCTGGAGTCAACGGCCGATGAGAAAAATGGCAATTGGTGCTGCTTGTAGTGAAGGCCGAAAGTATAACACACATGACACAGACCAGCTGCATAGATCATCTTCGTCCGAGTTTCTTGGCCAACCAGCCCGTGGCCAGACAATTATTATCGGTCCGGGCTCTAAAGATTTCTTGTTGCCAGGCTGGCCTATCGACCGGAAGTCCCTTTTACTCGAGGGAGACCACAGGTCAGTCGACATAAGTGCAATTTGAAGCCAACTTACTGATGATCATGGAACATACAAAGAAACAAGAAATTTCATGAAATCGAAAGTAGTAGTAATTCCCTAAATATTAGTAGCTTCCGTGTTTTCACGTTTTTAGAGATGCTTCTTTTTACATCCTCGGCACACCTGGGGTAGGTTACTTGTGTTCTTCAAGAAAGAACTATGTATTCTCGCTGACGCAGTGACTCAAAGCATTCTATCGGCCACATAAGCGGTCTTGCGCGCACTGGCGATGACGAGTATGGTTTCATGGGGGGCGATATCAGCCACTTCCCCGGCAGTTTCAGACCAACACAGTAAATTTCTTTGCCGGATCACATCCCCGCCAGCGTGCCTCTAGACGCTGATATCCCTCGCCCCTGTAAAGCATTATACTATAGAAGTTAACTTTCCTAGGGTCTGTTATAGGTATATAAATGCATAAAGTCCAATTTCCATTAATACGAGCCTTGACACGTAATTCTAGCGATGGAAATAACAGCCGAGCCCGGGGTCCGTATTTCTAAGTTTTGTCATTTGATGTGTTTTTACTCGTGAGGGTAAATGATCAGTTTTGACTTTAGTGACTGGGTCCATCCTGATACAACTCTGGGAAAGGCGGTAAGCTCTGGGTAGACAACAGTATTTATACCTCAGCGTCCCCCATCACAGCAACCCAGTCTCAACGCAAACGAAACCATACACTGTAATTCACCAGTCCTCGACACTTAAACTTAGTCACCTCACCATGCGGCCATCCGGTATCTTCATTATGGCGACAGCCTTTATTTCTGTCTCTGCTAAGGATTGCAAGCCAGCATCTGCCATTTGCGTAAGTACACACAGGATTTCATCTGGAGATGCTCTAGCTTACAGGGTATACAAGTCTCCTTTTTCACTCTGCGCCAGTATGCCTGCCGGTGGTCAAGTATGCGGTACTCAGGCAACAGCTTCTGATTGTACATCAACGCAGGACCAGGGCTCTGATTCTGGAACTGTTTCCGTAAGTCTGATAAGTTTTGAACGTTAGGCATAAGTTAACACTCAAAAGTGCCAATGCTGTAAATAGAGAATACGATATACATCAGGTACATTAGTGAGGGTAATAGTTATATAATACAAGCCACCTAATAAAATACCTTAAACACTATTAGACTTAAATTAGTTATTTATATCTTTCTATTTCTTTATTACTTAGTATACTTAAACTTAAATAGCCTTTATTATTATCTTTAAG
>JABEVY010000052.1:0-139095 GCA_013364935.1 Fusarium anthophilum | reverse complement strand
TTTATATTTAAAAGCACTTTATTATACCAACTATTACTAGTAATAATATATATAGTTTCTTTTATTCTATATATTAATCTGTTATTATTAGGCTTATAGTTATTATTTTAGATAAGTAAAAAGCATTTAGGTTACTTATAGTATCTGCAAAAGCAGCCTCCAACTGTCCGCGTCAGAAGCAGTCAAGACGCTTAAAGAGCATCCAGACCTGTACACCAAACTCAAGAACCTGGAGATGATGGCATCCAACGAGAAGGGGATCTGAACAGACCATTTGAGAAGGAAAAAGTGACCTCGTCCTGAAGGCCTCTCTCACTCTTTGCGCTCATTGATCCTCTAACAGTAATTAACAACCTTGTAAGGAATAACACAGTCGGTGGATTGACTCGAATCGCTTCCATCAGTGCTAAGAGGCTCTGGGTGAGAATTGAGCTCCCGGAAAGTACTGGTACAAGTGAACAGAGGTTATTAGTCCCTGAGATGATATAACTGATCTGAAATAGGTAGAGATGGGCGACATTGCGGAGATCGGCTGGTTTTATGTTGAACTAGACATCTCAAGTAGGCCCAATTATACTTATCCGTGTCAAAGAGTTACTGGCCATTAGATGTCAAAGAAAGAAGTATATACTAATTCCACTGCAGTGCCTATAAACCATATTGCTATGAGGCTTAAATCCCTAATTCATATAGATATACAGGTTTGTAAGCGGGTCGAGGAGCCCGCATAGACTTCCAACATACCACGTTATCCTTACTATCAGCTGCCTTACTGTTCTGTGCATACTCATTTGTAGGGTTTTGGGTATTCATTGAATGGGGTCGAAAGGTGACGTACAGAATTGTCCATAGCCATGTTACGGCCTATAGTCTAGTGCCATACCTAGAGTCATATAGTAACAGGGGATTGCCTTTAGGAAGATCATACCAGACAGAAATCACACCTAGCAACAAATAGTACAACAATATTGCAGCAATTGGCTTAACTATGCTCACAGTTAATAATATGGAAACGCAAGCTTAAAATGGAGATATACATAGTAGTTCGCACATGGACTTGCCATCTGAGGAAAGAGGCTTCCCGCAAAACTTCGGTTTGTCATAAATCAATTATAGCTGGACCACGAGAGTGAGCATATAGGGGCAGTCAAGAATAAGATGATGAATCTGTAGTGTGGATATAAAAACGGTCGTCATTGCCTTTTGGCTCTCAGCGGTCATTGTAGTCGCGCCCTCAACCTCTGTGGTCGTTGTCGTGCTCACGGCTGTCGTCAGCCTAGACTCGCTCTCACTCATTAATGCTAGCCTCGGAGGCAGTGAGGGATCGGGCGCTGGTCTCGGCCGAAAAGGTGGAAGAAGGAAATTCGGAAGCGGAAGTTGTAAGAACAGAGGTTGACAATGGCCGGCACGGTCCTGCATCGGCCGTTATCAACAGAGCGAGCGTTGCAAATGCAGCAAATCTTAACTTATTGGGAAATATTTTGAAGTATCTTCACCAAAAGAGAAACGAGCTTACTCCGTAGGTAGTTAAAGATTAATGAAAAGGAGAGGGAGGCCTTAGCTAGTAAAGTTATTATTAAAAAAGATTAAAGGTGTGGGTGATTACTTGTTATTAGTTGCTTCTACAGAGTAGCTATATGCTGGTACTTGCAGTCCATAACTGTAAGGAAAGACAATAGTAACTTATGTCAAACATCGCTTAATATTACTGGATGGGTAACGACGACATACATCTAACGTCATTCTCTCCAGCTTATTCATGGTTCAGAGATTATCCTACTAATCGTGGCTTGATCATAATTCGACCCACAAAGAAGTATGACACTGGTTTGCCCAGCCAACTCCGAAGCGACTTTGTTAAAACCAGCAAGAGCCAAAGCTGCAGATCCTTCAACAATCATACTCTCAGACCAAGCAAGTTCCTTCAGCGCCACCTTAATCTCATCTTCATTACAGTCAATCAGTTCATCGATGACTGCATTTGCCAATCCGAGGGTTATTGTGTCCTCATCGATGCCACCGGCACAAGCTTCGGCCAAGGTGGGGAGATGTTCTGTCTCAACGACGTGACCTGCTGCCATCGAAGCAGCTAGAGCCTTTGAGTTGATCGTTGAAACGCCGTAGACTTTGATTCGTGGGTTGTTTGCTTTGAGGACGGATCCGATGCCACTGATGAGTCCACCGCCACCCATGGAAACAAAGATGTTATCGATATGGTCACATTGTTCGAGAAGTTCGAGGCCTATGGTGCCCTGACCGGCCATGACATCGGGGTCGTTGTATGGCGATATATAAGTATAATCGCCCGAGGCCGCAAGCTTCTGGGCATGTTGCTCAGAGGCACCAGGCTCAGCGCCGTGGAGGATTACCTCGACACCATATGACTTGATCGCATTTAACTTGGCAGAAACGACAGTCTCGGGGAGGACCACGGTGAAATCCTTGGATAAAGTCCGCGATGCCAAAGCGCAGCCAATGCCGTGGTTGCCAGATGAAGCAGTGATCAATCGACCTTGTCCTGACGCCGACAGCTTGGACATGGCGCCTCGGATTTTGAAAGATCCCGTGAGCTGAAAGTTTTCAGCCTTGAAAAGGACGTTGGCTTTGAGATCGCGGCCAACCTTTTTGGCGGGGATGAGAGGTGTTTGGTAGATGTGATGACGAATGCGGCTTCGTGATTGCACTGAAGCTGCTGCAATTTCTTGAAAGGTCGGCATGGCGATGGTAAGTTACTATAGAGAACCAAGTAAGTTGTGATGAATAGATTTGATTGAAGAGAGATCGATGATGGAGCAAACTGCAGGCCTCGGCCGTATTTATGTTGAGTTTCGTAGTTTCAGGGCTAGCCAATCATTTGAAGCACTTGGATGTCTTAACTAAGGCGCGCAGAAGCCATGTCAGCAAGCAACTAAGCTAAACCATATTCGGCAGCTCTTTGCACTTCGGCAATTGGCCGCATCGCCAATACTGAGCAGCTCATGAGATTCTGAGTGTTTTATAGGTCCTTGAACCGTATGTCATTGATGTATTTGAGCTGTGTCTTCTAGCCTAATGAAGAAAATCTTGCCTTACTTGTCCAATTATGGACTAGCTGAGGAAGATCTACATAGAAGCGTCAGTATTAGACCTGCCTAATTAGGGTAATTAAGCGTAAGTATCCACAAGGACAACTGAAGCACCCTGCTTACAGCGTCGCTGAACATACAGGTCAGCTTCCTTCTAGGCACCCTCACGCCCTCCCTGATCAATAGCGGTGCAAAATTGGAGCCTTCGAGCGTCCCTATGCCAGCAAGGTAAGGACGTACATTATCTTTCCCAGAGACCCAGTCAATAATGGTCGAGCGGTTGGTATACGTCACCAATGCATCCTCAAACCCCGGGCAGGTGTTGATAAAGAACTCTCGGCTTCGAACTCCGTCTACAATGTTTTTCCTAACGACCTCAGCGCTCTGACCTTGCTCCCCCAAGAATGCACCGAATCCATCGTGAAAAGCCTCAGACGACGATCCAGAGAGGCTCTGGACTGTTTCCGTATACGCGACATCTGGGAAGACGACGCTGACACTGATACCATAGGACGCGAGACTCGCATCTATGCTCTGACTCATCTAGATTGCCGCATCCTTGCAAAGGCAGTATGGAAGAAGGTTCTGCGCAACAATAGCAGCGGGGAACGTCCCGTTTGGGGACGCGGCGTTGACGAATTTTCCGCTGCCGCGCTTTATCATCTCGGGGACAAAGCCCATAACGACCCGGACGTAGCCATAGATGTTAACGTTCATCTGCAGCTCGAGGCATGTCATGTCCTGGTCGAGAATGCTGCCGGATCGGACCATGACCGCGTTGTTATGCACCATGTCAGGAACACTAACATCTGATTGAACCGCAGTAGCGAATTCATGGACACTGTCGTCGTCACCAACGTCGCAGTAGTATAACAAGGCATCCAAGCCGCCGCGGCGCAGCATCTCAGCCACGGAGCGTTGAGGATCCTCGTCAATATCTGCTAGTACGACACGGGCACCAGCCTTCGCGTATTTCGTGGCTACGGCGCCTCCGGTTCCATAAGCAGCACCTGTCACAACAACGATCTTTCCGGCGTAGTAGTCCATTCTTGTATGGTAAGAACAATCAGAAGTCTAATGGTAAAGGGCTCGAGGGGTAAGAACATGGTTAATGGCCCAAATAATGCTTGAAAGGACCAATTTAGCAATTTTTTATTAGGATTCTCGGTCAAGAATAACGATTACCGCGTTTCTTCTTGTTCCATGCCGAGCAAGCATGTATTGGATGCCATCGAACTTTAGGTGGATGTGGGGATTGAGCTTCGGAGCAGCGTGGGGTAGACGAAGCTCCTGGCTGGAGACGTGTCGGAGATTGTGGGGGCTAGCCTAGTAAAAAATCTCCAACTCGCAACGACTTTGAGAACACTGAGCCTGCTTTCAGCTACCGAAGAAAAAGTGACATGTCTGGCCTGGGGTTGACTCCAAGGCAGCCGATGCTGGATGGTAGTTTCCTAGAAGATATATCGTCGCGGCTATTGATGCTAGATGTTCATATCGATCGGAGGGAAATAAGAGCTACTGTTCGTTGGTCTCGATGGTAGGTTCACACATTTCTGTTTAAGTCTATCATCACTGATAGTGCGATCAAGGGTATGATCTAGTTGAGTGGCTCGTCACTCAGGAAAGTTGAGGGTTAAGGGCAGGCACACATATCTCAACAGGGGCAAGCAACACACAAGATAACCGATACGAAGTAAGTGGATATAGAGGGTCAATCAATACTTGTATTCTACTTGTTTTGCAACCAACATCAGCCTACGGCGTCTTTTTTGAGTAATGTATTGGAAATCTCTCGGTAATAAACAAATTCCATAGAAACAGCCTATCTGTAAACTATCGACCTTCACTAATGAATCAAAACCGCAGCTACTTGCCTTAGACTCCCCACAACGTCGATCCTGTTTCAGATACTGACGGAGCCGACATGAGTTTCTGACTTGCGGGATACCGCAAAGTTCAAGTTTGCAGCTACTCCCAAAAGACCTTGTCCTTCCTTGACGCCACAGGCCTTCAGTTCAGTAGGCTTGTACAGAGGTCTGTAGTCAGCGTACACTGGTGGAAGCGCTGCATCATTGAACGCTCCTCCTCGACGAGACATCGATCACAGAGAGGTGCCTTCGTATGAAAGAATTGCCGGAAAGTGTTGATGCTGAGATCGTATCATCCTCAACTGGGAGGGAGAGTAGAGAGTATACCCAGACTGTGACTTGGAGAAGGTGCAGTATATTGTCACGCGCGGAGCTAACGTTAACTCACTATTGCCTTATCATGGTTCACCTCTGCATCTGAGGCACAAGGACTTTATACATAGTATTTTCAGAAATTGCTAATACGCAAGGTCATTTTCTGGCTTTACACGATTGGGTTTGCAATATCAGACTGCCGTACTTATTTTCCGCGCTGAAGAAATGTGAGATAAGCTTTTTGTTATCCAGTGACTCAGACAACCGCGAAATTTCCTACTATTACATATACCGCTAAGCAGGCAAAGAATTCGATCCTCGGTATTTATCGCTTTCACTATAGCAGTATTTAGGGAATATAAAACCAACAAACCGCCCTAGCCAGAGTTTATTGTCGTGCTGCTTATGGTAGGGGTTTCTCTGTAACGACTATTGCAAGCAAGTAGGGACTGGAAACAGCATTTAGAGGTACATTTGGGTCTATAAATAACCCTTGCGAAGCTTACTGTATCGAAGATCTAGAATGACTTGACTTGGATGAATTTATGGGGATCGAGTTCGACAAGCCTTTTTCAAAGGGTCAGTGAGCAGGAGGTTTAGCTCCGTAGGCCTCGGTAGATCATAGTGGTTTAGGGTATCAGAATATGTACGCACGGGCCAAGGTACCGTGAGGGATTTTATTCGTCTGATCCTTGGAAAAGAATTTTAATTCAACCACTCTTGCTTCGTATTGGGCTATTGTACTATTGGCGGCTAACATATACTACTATGTGAATCATCCTAAGCTCTACCCATGTCGATCATGGTTACGGTGAGTCTCCACATGCCGGCAAGTGCGGATCAATTACTGACCGGGTTTTGTTCTTACGAAAAGTCCAGTGAAAGACAAGGAGGCATTCTTGGAACCTTGGTGAACTTTCTAAGAAACACACAACAATCTGAAATGCCTGATTCTTTGTCGTCTTCCGACAATTTAGTCCCGTCTCAACGTCTTTCTGTTCAGGAGCAAGATAGGAACGAGGATAAACGAATCAATGATGCCCAGGAAACAAAAGAACAGAAGCAAGAGAGTTGCAAAAGTACTGGGGTAATAGTCTCAGATTCAAATATGATCACAGCTGCAGGAGATCAGTTAAAAGAGGAGGCGCTGCGTCTTGTGTGGCAAGAGGGATCATCAGACAGTGATATAAGTGATCAGGCTACTGAAGCTCGCCTCATTGAGTAAGTAGCGCACTAAAAGCATGCCTGCGGCGCTGATGATCTCCAGTTTCATTGTTATACCCGGAGTCTATGGTAATCGGCACGGCAAAGACTTTGCGTCGAGCCCTGGATCTGGAAGCTCAGCTTGGGTTGCCCAATTCGCCAAGCAAGGCTGGGAGAAGCCCAAGAATGCTCATAGCAGCTGCCGAGTGTTTCGATTCGATTATGACTCTTCCAAAATTTTCTCCGGTCACAGATCTCGAGAGGCAATCCGGCGAGTTGCATTGAGATTGCTCAATGGTTTACGGTCAAAACGTTCCGGCGAGACTAAGGTATGGGATCATTCACCATCCTAATACGATATTCAGCCTGACATGGAGATCTATGCACAGAAGCGTCTGATATACCTTATAAGCCATGATATTGGAGGTACTGTTGTCAAAGATGTAGGTGATGAGACTTAGATGTGCCGAGAGTTGTGTAACTTGTGCTAACTAAGCTTAGGCTCTTGTCATGGCTGCCCTTGACAGGAGCTCATGGCAAGGCATATCAGAGATGACACGAGTTTTGGTTAGTAAGCTCTATACATTATATGACTTATAGGGTCTGACACACTACAGGTCTTCAATGGCTGTCCACACCGCCAAAGAGACAAGGCTGACTTGGAAACGAGGCTTGCTAGCTTTCTCTATGAAAGTTACTCTCATAATTCTGGCAAGCCGCGGCCTTCAGTGGCCTCAATATCAAGACTCGCCAGAGCCATCATCCAAGTGAATGGCCTCTTCATAACCTCACCTATCGCGCTGCGAAGCTACATCATAAGTCTTCACTCTCATGAAGAGACGAGTAGTGGGGTGAGTAGTTCAACATCAGGTGCAATCGTTGTATTACCCAAGACTGACTTGAAATCAGGGTTTTGACGCTTACTGTGCGACGTTGGGTATACCGCTGGAGAAGACACTGACAGCACCAACTGGGACGGACTATTCTCCTCTTACCAAGTATCTTGCCAAGATAGGGCCAGGTATGTTCATGAAATTCGATCATCATGTCATCAGTATAACTAAGAGTGCTTACCAGATGCCCGGGAGCCGAAAGAGTCCATCGGAGCACGAAAATATGTCCAAGAGAGAAAGCTTCTTGCTCTGGCGCCTCCAGTCTATCCGTTCCGTAACAAGGTTGAGCCTAATCCTTTGGCTGATCTACCAGATTATCAAACTTGGTTAAGCAGTCCTTGTCCTCGAATACTCTATCTTCACGGCAGTCATAGCGTCAGAGATGTGGCTGAGAGTGTATTCCACGCTCTTGAAAATGAGGCCGCGAAGGGGAAGCGACCAGAAATTTTTCTACACTTCTCTTTCGACAGATTCGATGTGCGCGCTGATAGTATTCGGGATATGATCGCCACCTTCTTGGCTCAGATTTGCAGTCATCACCCAAAGCCTGGATCTGCCATCAATCGACTCTGCAGCCAGATTGAAAATGAACGAGGATGGACTGAAACAGATCTGATTCAATTCCTCGAGATGTTTAGAGCCTCAGCAAAAGTCAAACAAACGATCATTGTCATGAATTACTTCGACGAGTGCACAAAAGCGTCACGAAAGATATTTCTGGACCACATCACTAAGAAGTATTACAACAGCGAGTCCCCTTGGAAGATTGTAGTTACGAGTATTGAACCTGGTGCTCTGAATGAGGAGCTATCGGGTCCTTTTTGTGTCCCTATTGATATATCTTCTGGGGAGCTGGGAGAGTTCGCTGTGAAAAGTTTGGAGAGCGACATCAAAGCACTGATGAGCTCAAGAGAGGATCTGGCTCTCAGTGAAGAGCAGATCCGCGAGGAGCTGCGGTTCATGGAAAAGTTAGATCCTCCAGTGCGCCATATCATATGTGAGCAGCTCAGAATTCGGGAAGAATGGCCCGAGGAGACGTCGACTGATGACACTCTCAGCTTATTGGGCCTTTCAAAACAAGTGGGGGAGGGCGACAAGGCTATGCTATCTGTGCTAAATGCTGTGCTCAAGAAATACCCCGGCCAGGACTCTCTGGAGTGCCTCTTCTCCTGGCTCCTATACGCTGTCAGACCACTCACAATCTGGGAACTCGCCATTATAATCTCGTTCTCAGATGATAGGGAATGTAACAAAGTCTCTCCCAGTTTCATGGCTGTCGACAGGCTTGTTGAAAAGATTGAGAACGACTTTGCTGGTCTTCTTGAGGTGGATCACAATGAGGTCAGGTTTAAGCACCCATGCTTCCACGAAATCATGGTCAATGGTGGTCCTTCATCTAAAGACGCCGAAGAGAAGGATTATCTGTGGAACAAGATCAAAGGCAAAGCTCATCATCTTATCCAAAGTATGTGCCTGGACTACCTATCTCGAGATGCTGTTCAAGCGTATGTCAGGGGGAGTTTCTCCAATACAGACTCAGCAACCTTCGAGACACCCCCTTTCCCAGACCGCACGAACCTTGCCTCATATACTATCCAGGCATGGGCACATCACTATTCTCTCAGCTCCCCTCTTCCAGACATATCTGGCTTATCATCGAAGAAAGACCTGGTTCAGACCCTGTCCAAAGCCCAGTGGTGTCTATCTAACCCTGCCACCAGACGCTTTCCTTGCTTCCAGTCTCTGTTCCCAATCTTTGCTGGACTTGGCCTCCATAATGTGGTGGAGCCATTGGGTAGTGATGATGCGTTACGTGGTCTGATCGAAGCAGCAAGCAAAGGACAAAAACAAGTGGTCGAGGATCTTCTTGGTGAGTACGATTTTACGCCAGACGAGACTTGGGATGTACTCAAGGCCGCAAGCTCCTCTGGAAGTGAGGAGCTGATGAATGCCCTGCTGGAGAAGATAGAGGCCAAGGAGAAGATACATGAAAACTTTGAGTGGCCGCCTGTTTTGATTTATCGGGCTGCCAACCTGGGTCTAGAGGGCTTTGCCGAAAGGATCCTCAGTCTTGGATGTCCACCAGATCCAGATGTCGACTGGAGAAACGAGACATCCATGCAGTCATCCCCTCTATATCAGGCAGCACGTCATGGGTATGCAAATACAGTCAGAGTTCTGTTGAAGCATGGCGCAAATATAGAGTACACCAGCTTGTCTGGAAGAAACCCGCTTCATAAGGCCGCCCTCGAAGGTCACACCGAGACCGTCAAAGCCATTCTGGAGGAGTCACAGGTCAATATCGACTGTCCTTCTGAATCAAATTTCACTCCCTTATATCTCGGGGTTCTAGGGGGAAGCCATGACACAGTGAAGCTGCTGTTGGAGAAAGGCGCAGACCCGAACATGGGCATCTCAGATTCTCACATTGTAGATCGTCAGTGGACGCCTTTACATGCGGCGACTGACAATGGTTTCATGAAATGCATCAGGCTACTTCTAGACAACGGAGCCAATCCGAATATTCCTGGACCGCCTGGACCCCCGCTGCATTGGGCAGTTACTCGCGCCCGCGTGCATATCGTCAATATGCTTCTTGAAGCTGGAGCTGACCCTCTGAGCAATACCCTGAAGAAGCCTCTTCTGGTCACAAGCGTGGGGCTTGAGCTGACAGGCGCTGGTCTAGGTATGCTGGAACGACTTCTGGAGCTCGAATTAGATGTCAACTGTAAGGAACGCGGGGGGAACACCCCACTTACCACTCTGGTATGCTCGTACGTAAGTACACCAGCCGACGACTCTGGCCGAAGAGACAAAGCTTTGAAGATGCTGCTAGATCACGGTGCCGACGCCAATCTGGCTAGCGACGATATGCGGACACCATTACAATATGCAGTCATAGGGAAACAGTACAAGGCGGTCGAGATGCTCTTAGAAGCAGGTGCTGATCCGAACTCTACCTTTAAAGAGAACCAGGCACCACTTTGCTCTGCGCTTGAGCAGCCCCGGATAGCCCGTCTGTTGCTTGAGAAAGGTGCAGACCCCAATGTTGGTCTCTCTGTCGGGTTCACTCCCCTGACATACGCTGCATGCTTTGGTAACGAAGAAGCTGTGGAGGCCCTTCTTGAATTTGGAGCCACAGTTGATCTTGAGTATGGCTTTGGAGTTGACGAGCCTCTCGATGACTGGCCCAAAGGCTGGACACCTCTCATGTGCGCTACATTCCGAGGCCATCATGGAATCGTTCGGATGCTGGCCGAAGCTGGAGCGGACATGCATCGGCGAGACAAGGAGACAGGAAGATCAATCATTCACCTTGCGATAGCTGGCGGAACCCTTTCCACTGTCTTGGAATTTCCTTCAAGGATCGATCTTAACGACACGACAAATAATGGACTTGGGGTTCTTCACTATCGCAATCTTGGGATTCGAGATCTGAAGCGGCTGGTGAATGCTGGCGCGGACATTGAGATTGGGGCCGGAGGGCGACTTACCCCCCTGCAAGTATACGCAGAATGTGACTTCGAAAAGGTGCAGTATATCATCAAACGCGGAGCGAATGTCAATTCACTGTCCCCGTACTATGGTTCACCTCTACATCAAGCTTGCAGAGCAGGTCGATTTGATATCATCAAATTCCTTGTTGAGCACGGTGCAAACGTGAATGCAACCGAAAATTTTCTGGGCACGCCTCTACAAGCACTATTTCTTGCTCAATGTCATATCGAGGCGCTGGAGCATGAGAGCATGGTCCGCTATCTCTTGACGGGACACGAGAGCGCACATGCGGATGTAACAGTAAAAGCTGGTGTCTGGGGCTATGCGATCAACTCGGCTGCATTTGGAAGTCTCCCTCCTGTCATCAACCTCATTCTTGAGCAAGAACACGCCACAATCAATGTCAAGGACGACATGGGCCGCATGCCTATACATTTTGCGGCATGTCATGGCTTGGCCAACTTTGAGGCTATCCTGGAGCGAGGTGGCGACTTGTATGCTAAAGATAAGCAGGGACGTGTGCCGTTGCATTGGGCTGCACAGATAGGAAGACTCCAAGTTGTGAAGAAGATCATCTCGCTTATGGGTGACAAGCTGGATATCGATGTCCCTGATATTGATGGTTGGACACCGCTTTGCTGGGCACCTCGTCACGGTCTAACACTACTCAAGCCAGAAAATACGGGAGAACCGTCACTCAGTGCTGATGTTATTAAACTTCTCATTGAGCATGGGGCCAAGACAGATGTGATTGTTAAACAGGGCAAAGAGACATGGAGTCCGCTCAGCATTGCTCACTATCACAATTGTGATCTAGACGTGATATCATTGCTCAATAGTAGTGTCCCAACGTACAACGACATCAACGAGGACACCGCCGAAGCAACGGAGACTGAAGTCAAGGCTAGAGCAAAAAGCGGAGTTCAACAGGAAAATGCCTGTTGTGACTACTGTTTATCGGTTAGTATTCGGTGATCTTCTCCGGTATCTGCTAATCTCACATTGTAGCTCATCTACGGGATTTATTGGTGTTGTGAGACGTGCCAATGGTTATGCCTTTGTGATAAGTGTTATAAGCACGCTGATATCCTGCATCCGGTGCACAAAGGCTTTAATCAAAAAGGAGAAGAAGAGTGTGACGAGAGAGGATGTGAGGTTTTAGCAACAACTTCTGGACCGTCTGGCACATAATTCAACTCAGAATCTGACTTTGAATCTGGTTCCAACGACTCAGGAGCCGGTAAACATAATGAAGATGGTTCTTAGGATGCATGATTGGCTCCAAAAGAACGAAGAGCTGTGGTTGTATCCAATAGTATGCCAAGACTAAACAGTCTCATGTGGGGATATGGAAGATACAATAAATAAAGAGCTCTACGAACTCAAAACGATCTTGCTCGAGGATCTACCTGCTGGTAACTCGGATCCTGAGTTTCTAGCCATCCACTAGCCAGCAAATCTCCATCCCTCAGGCTCACCAGCTGCATCCTCTGCGACCTTTAGGGCCTTGTTCTTCTTAGCCACGTACCACTTCGTGATTAGGACAAACACCACAACGAGACCACAGCCTGCAATGATGACACCGCCTCCGGTCTGATAGTAAGGCTCCTGGTTTCGAAGGAAGAAGTATGGTGTGAACCAATGGGAAACGGATGAAACACAGTTGGCGTACGCGATGAGAGCAGCACGTTTTGTGCGGGGACGAGGGACAACAGTTGTCTCCCAAGAGATTTGGATCTGGGAATAAGTTAGTGAATGATATTGTTGTAACAGATGAGATAGGTCAGAGAACTTACGTTGAGACCGACGAATGGACCGACGACCAGCAGAATCATGCAGAAGTATCGGGCGCCAACGTTGAGGGTGGTGATCATGACAGCACAGCCGATCAGAGTAAGAAGAATAGGAACGATGATATGATAACCGTGTTCCAGTCGTCGACCAGAAGACCACGAGATGCCGATCATCGCAATGAAGGCGATGATAGGAGGAGGAGCCTGAATGAGGTAGGTAGTTGTACCGGAGAATCCGAGGGTAGCTACAATCTTGCATCACCGTCAGTACACGTTTCATATTTAAAAGAAGAAAAAGAAGTTGCTTACTGAAGGGAAGAAGTCCTTGTATGACTGTGCGATGATCAAGAAGAAGTGAATAGCCGCGAAGAGATGGGCGAATGGCTCCTTCATGCACATCCAGAAACCATCCCAGTAACCTCCAGCATCATCTTCAGCAATGCCACCAGCGGACACAGTCTGACGATATTGAGCCATAGCTGCCTCTTCCTCGGTGATGAAATATGTACCAGTCGAGTCAGGGAAGTTGGGGATGAACCAAAAGCTCACGAGAGCCACCAAAATACTAACAGCACCTGGACGAAATGTTAGCCATATAAATGTATTGAGATATATATACACATACCTTCGAGAAGCAAGAACCATTTCCAAGCTCGGAGGTTTGCGACGCCCTCCATGTTGGTCAAGATACCGGCAGCCAAAAGACCCGAAAGCGCCTGCGAGATGGTATTTCCAGCATGCCAGATACCCATCCTCATAGGGGACTCGTGCTTCGTGTACCAAGAAGACGTCATGAGGGACACAGCAGGTACAAAGGGACCTTCAGTAAAGCCGATAAGAAAACGGCAGAGACAAAATCCCCATCCTGCAGTAACAGCAGGCATGCAGATGGTTACGCAAGACCAGACAAGCATGCAGCTAGGGAGGAGGATTCGAGGGGTTCCCTTGGCGAGGATGACGTTGGCGGGGATCTGGGAGAGGATGTAGCCCACGTAGAACATGGAGATACCTGTGGACCAGACTGTATCCGACATGTGAAGATCTTCTTGCATACCGGCGAGTCGAGCGTTGGAGACGTTGATTCGATCAAGATAGCTGTATCAGTTAGTGAGAGAAGTATTGGTGAAGATAGAATGACCGACTTCATCAACAGCATGGCTGTGACCATGGGGAGGAATTTCCAGTCGAGTTTGCGAACCAGAGATTTTTCAATGGCAGCACGCTCCTCGGGAGTCTTGTCCTTGATGAGCGGATAGCGCTCAAGGATTTTATCTCGCACGGGAGCAACCTCTTCGTACTCGACATCTCTTTTGATGTCAAAAGACCCGGGTTTTGAGTGCACGGAGCCCGTCATGTTGCAAGAGTGATGAACTTGATCAGTAAAGAGATAGAAGAACACGAAGATGGTGAGGCAAGAGTCTGCTGCTGATAATTACAAGAGCCTGGGTATCACACGGTTTTATACGTCCCAATCCTTCCCTCAAGCTGGATACCTTCTTCCAAAAATGCCAAGATCTTGTTGTGTTTTCGCTCTTCCATCCGAGTTCTCTACCGCGGTCTCCCCGCACCCCGCGTTTGTGGAATAACCTTACAAGATAGAGTGCCACGCTCGCGGGGGTTAGCGTTCGGACTCAACCCGTCGGCTACCGTCCGCCAATAAAACTTGACGATTCGGGACCAACGGACTTGGCCCGGGGGCTGGGTGATCAAATCGAGTTACTGTTTGTTCCTGATGAGGAATAGCGTTGCACTATACGACGTAGATGACTTGGGATTTCGGGGGGGATCACGTCCTGGTAATTCTGCGAGAGTTAACCATGTTTTAAGCATATCTACTTTCGGGAATGTGAACTGAACTTACCTGTAAACTGCCCTGTCCTTCCATCATCTTGGTAGATAACGACAGGAGGAATTGCTGGAAAGTGCTCAAGGCGGAGAACTTGGATGAGCACTGTGTGAGCAGGATAGAGGCTTTACTCACTACCTCGAATGTTTGCGTCAAGCCTTGTTGATTAGGCTGTGCTGTGCGCTGAACGAGACAGACGTACGCCACAGCAGCTGCCAAGATATCATATGCGTCTAGGAAAGATACCGTGGTGCCACTCCCAGGCCTATTATAGAGCTTCTCAATGAGTGCCTTGCAGCAACTAATCGTATCGGCTTCCACTTCGCTGTCAGTCTCAGCGTCAACTTCGGAGCTTGTCAGATTCCAGGGTTTGGGTTCAACCATTAGGATTAGAATTAGAGCCCGGCATGCTAGCTGATCCAGGCAGTCCAATTGCGGATTTGTTGGGGTAGTAGTGCCTCCAGTCTGTGGGGGAAACTCCCGCCAGAAACATAGGTTGCTGTAGGAAAAGAGTGGGTTTGATTGGCAATTTCCAAGTACATCTGAGATGAGCTGTGCATGGGTAATAAGATGCCTACTCAAAGCGAGCTTGTTTCTGACTGAGCCTGAGACATTCTCATCTTCTGCTATGTCTGGTACCTATCTCATCGTCAGTAACGTCCATGCCGTGTCTCATTAGGTATCATACGGAAACTGAGATGTCAACCTCGGTAATAGTAAATGGTCTACCCATAACTGATGCTAAAGATCTTTAACACTTAATTAGTTCCGTGCATCACACTCTAGCAATGAACCTACCGATCCCAGAGATAGACGCTCCAGAATAGCCACTCGACTCGATAAGTGCACTCTGTATCCGATGTGTCCCTTGGCGGTAGGGTCTTGTGCAAGCCCGCAGCTATACAATTCGTCATGATGAAGCCCATGAGATGCCATGTCGATCCACCTGATGCACTAAACATGGAGAAGACCGCAAGTAGAAGCATGCAGTGCAGGGTGTCCAGAGGCTCTTGGGAGTGAAGAATAAAAGGTAATACCTTTACAGCTGCAGCGTGCAGATTGGAAGCCAGTGGGGAAAGGCGTCCTGCATCAGGTGACATGCTGATGCCTATTGCTATCGCCAGGTATGTGTTAAAGCGAGGTAGCGCAGTTCCAGCTGGATCGGCGCCATGGTTGCTCGTCTCCAGTGCGGCCTCATACTGCTCAAAGAGGCGATTTTCATCAATATGAGGGAGCCAAACGCTCCAATCCAGAAACCTCTGGACGTGACTGAGCGTCAACTCACGTGTGAGTGGGATGAGCTGGTCATCCATCACGTACACCGGCTGTGACGATGATGTCTTGGAGGGGTCCCGGCCATCTACAGCCAACGCTGCCGATATTGACTCAACGATAGCGAGCTTATGTGGCTTATCACCTGTGTTTGTGCGAGACTCGGCCATAGCCTTGTTAGACAAGAGGCCAATGGCACTCATGGTGTCTTGAACACTTGACTGCTCCTCTCCAATGGCAGCGGTCTGTTCGTTCACAGGCACTGATGAGATAGATCCATAGTTTGACCGTCGGCGTTTGCCATTGATTGGTGAAACAGCATCTACCGTGCCAAAAGATGTATGTCTGGCTTGGACATGTTTCTGCTCTGCAACCTTGATCTTTTCTTCAAGCTCAGCAACACGACGCCTTAAAGACTCGACGTAACTAACAATGTCATTCAGTTATAGATAACATATGATTATGTCGCTGTCACATACCCATTGACTCTTGCATGCGTCAGAGTAGCATCCTCACCGTTAAAGTCAAACTGCTGAGACCGAGCAACGCACTCAACACCAATATCAGCACACGAAGTACATGCCGGACGCAATCTATCGCACTAAGACACATAAGTAAGAATTTCAAGGTGCATTTTAGTGACAAGCTTCACCTTCTGCTTCCGCTTGAAGCACCGCTCACAAGCGAGACTGTTCTTTTGCAGAGGCTGGGACTGTGCCGAACTGGGGGTACTGGCCCGTGCAGGGCTTGGTAGCGAGACCCGGGATAGTTCGCGCCAATCAGTTGCCATGTTGCATGTTTCTTGGGTTGCTCTGGAGGTTGATGGGAGATGCGGCACGGAGTGAGCCCGAGGGTCGCGTTTAGTCGTCGGAGGGGAAAGCTGGGGATGACCCCAGATTTATCGGACTTGATCCTGTAGTCACGTGCAATCGTTGAAAGTTGTCTAACTTAGTTTGGACGATGTCACTGGGGCATGATGCAGAGGGATTACACTCGAAATGAACTATGGAAATGAGAAAATGACTATCTATAAACTATTTTGCGTACACATGATGAATCCGTTCCTTATGCTGCAACTGGGACACCATTAGTGGCCCCATTCGTGATGCCATTGCCATACGTGACAGCCCCATTTGTAGTGCCGTTAGTAACACCATTGGCAGCCTTCTTCTCTACTGAGTGGCCGTTTGCCTGTTGTGACTTGACAACCGACGCATTCAAAGCAGCCATCTCAGTACCTCTCTTAGTAGCAGCACCAAGAAGTAGAGGACCATCTGTAGCAGCCATAACCCAACGAGCTCCCATCTTGCAAAACTTCTCCACAAGATCAAGACGAGCATGAAGACCACCAACACCAAGCCACTTTCCATGCTTCTTACACGCCGCAATGGTACGCTCGTAAGCCTCAGTAACACGAGGGTTCTCGTAATCTCCGGGGATGCCCATCTCGGCAGTCAAATCGTTTGTACCAATGAGGAGAGAGTCAACGCCCGGAAGAGCTGCAATCTCATCGACTAGCTCCAGCGCCTCAAGGGTCTCGATCATGGGGATGACCATAGTAGCGGCGTTAGTGACGGGGTTGGAGATCTTGGCTGGGATAGAGCGGAATTGATGATGGGGAAGACCATTTGTGGAGGAACGATGACCTATGGGTTGGAACTTGGCTGCATTGACGACATCTTGAGCGTCTTGTACGGAGCGGATGTGAGGAACGATGATTCCGAGAGCGCCGCCGTCGAGAATTCTCGAGACGAAGAAAGGGTCTTTGCTAGGGGCTCGGACAATTGGGGAGATGCCAGCGTAGAGAGCGGCGACACACAGTTGGTTTGTCGTCTCGAGATCGAAGGAGGAGTGCTCCATGTCTACGAGGATGCCATCGTAACCGGCTGTCTTGGCCATGCCGGCGATTTCGATGGACTTGACGAGCTTGATGCTCATTGTGTAGGCGACTTCATCGCGGAGAAGCTTCTCTCGCATGGGGTGGGGAATAGGTGCAGCCATTTTAGAAGTAGATTGGGGTGATAGAATGGGTTGGTCTGGTGTATTAGAGTAGGTAATAGTTGATGTTGGGGATTGGAGATGATGGTTGATGAGGATGAAGCGGTCAAGGTGGTTTCTCCCGTATATTAATATACGCCCCTATAAGATCGCAAAAAGTCATATTTCTTCCTCAAGAGTCAGACATTTGATAAGTCCATCTCCGCGTCCGATCTCGTTCCCCCATCAATTGTCTCCATTTGATTCTAGGACGAAAGCCGATTGTTGGAGCCGTGAAGATCGTGGGGTCGGAGCGGGGCCGCATGCAACCCCGAAAAGTCATCGGACAATGTCCATCTCACAGCGGGATGATGCCTACAAATGACGGATGCCGCAAACCGGAACAGAGAATAGAAATGATTCACCGGTTGGATCCCGCGGGAGTCATACGTGCTGGAGATTGCCTTGATGGAGATACATAAAAGTGCTAACTTCAGCCTCTTGTTCTCTAGACAAACAATACCCCCATAAACATCACCTTACCTCAGTATTCTCATCTCATTCACCATGGCACCAAGCGCTGTAACAGACACTCCACCAGAGGCTCTCTCTTCTGGGAAGCCAACAGTCTATATCATGGACACATTCCATCCTCAAGTCATGGCATACTGCCAAGAGAACTTCAATGCCATCACTCCCGATAACCCCAAGCACAGCCAATGGAGGCAAGAAGCACGCTACCTCCTCATGAGATCCTCTCGCCTGACTGCAGAGGATGTCAAGGCCAGTCCCAACTTGATCGCTATCGGCAAGCAGGGCGTTGGCATTGACAAAATCGATGCTGATGCCTGCGCTGCACGGGGGATCAAGATCTTCAACACTCCTGGTGTGAATGCAAGAGCAGTCGCCGAGCTAGTTCTAACGCTGGCTACGGCGTCTGCTCGTCAGGTCGGCTCTATTGTTGCAAAGCAGTCGTCGGGTATTCTTGTTCCCAAGGAGAAATGCTCTGGCTTGATTCTGCATCGCAAGACGATCGGCATTCTCGGAATGGGCAACATCGGTAAATGCGTCGCTAGTATCTTCAGAGGCGCTTTTGAAGCAGATGTTATTGCCTATGATCCTTTCCTCCCCGATGATGCATGGGCGGATATTCCTCATCAGCGAGCCAGCTCTGTTGAAGAGGTTCTGGAGTGTTCAGATGTCATCACCGTCCACATGCCTCTTACCCCACAAACAAGAGATCTCATTAGCTATTCTGAGATGAAGAGGATGAAGCGAACAGCTATTGTTATCAACACCGCACGCGGTGGTATCGTCAACGAGGATGATCTTAAGCGCGCATTGTCTGAAGGTCTCATTTGGGGTGCTGGGCTTGATTGCCATGAGGAGGAACCCCCAAGTTATGAGAGATATCACTCGCTATGGGAGGCTGGCGCTGTTAGTACGCCTCATATTGGAGCTGCAACGGCGGAAACGCAGATGCAAACAGGAATGGCTGCGGCGAGATATTTGTTAGAGTTTGCACTAAACAACCCATAAGATAGTAGAAGGTACTTAGTAGTTATAGATGGACCCCAAGAATACACGATTAATAGTTCGAATGCCACTATCTTCAATCTTTAAAACTCGAAGCCGTCCCAAACACTGGGATTTGTAGGATCACCATAAACATACTGGCCCAGCGCGGACTCCATATTCCACAATGAGTCATAGTTCAACAGAGCCCAATTGACCGACGACCCATCTTGATACTCCTCAGATATATCGTTCACATCCTCTCCTGGAACCGCGAACTGGTTCACGGGGTCCATCAGACTAGATCGCGACTGCAAACCCTGGTCAAAGAACTGGCGATTCGTCGAAAAGTCTGACATGTTTCCTAAGGCATTGGGTAGAGTACTCGTACCAAGGTCCGGAGCGAAACTTCGCTCGTTGAAGTTGTTGATATCGTTCGAGAAGCCCATGGCTGGATCAACCGGGAGACCGACAGATATATCTCGTGAATTCGGCCACAGCCGTTGCGTCACGTCGCGGTGTAGAGCTTCAAAGACGGATACATAGCTCTTTGCGTCTGGGAGTTGTCGGGCAACGCTGTTCAATAAATCTTGACAAAGTAGCAGGCCTTGGTGAGATTTGCGCATATCTTCCTGAGTAAGCTTCTTGGATACGGATATGCAGTACATGACCGACAACGCAGCCGTGAAGAGCATGTGAAAATAGCTTCGTGTGTGTGTCATCATCTCTCGCTTCTGACATATGATATGATATCTCTCAATAGTCTCGAGCGCAGATCTGAGAAAGACTGCCAGGATCTCTTTTGGTGGAGATCCATTAACCTTTGGGACAAGATCAATTGCACGACGGAGGACGGATAGTCTCTCGCGGGCAATCAGCAGGTCGTACCATTCTTGTGTTTCGTACAGACAGCTTGGCTCTTGTATGATAGGGTTGCTGTTTCTCCAGTCCTTCAACTCTTTCAACAGCTTTGTCATGACAACATGGACGTGGCCTGCGAGTAAGTGCTTTGACCTGGTGTTCGAGATCTTCCGCCTCAGCTTGGAGAACTCAGTCTGTATGTGTGACGATATCTGTCGCAGCCGCACAGAGATGAAGAAAACGGTCATTTCATTCTGCACATTAGGCTCGCGAGTGAAGTTCAAGGAATCGAGGCTTTGGACATCGCGGCTGGCAGCTTCGAGTTCCTCATCGCTGACTTCGACTGGAAACTTTGTCTCAATATCTGCATCATCGATCAAGAATGGTCGATCCAGGGTCGTTGAACTGTAGCGATCGATGAGATAGAATTGCCAGAATATTCTCCTTCTGAGCTGTGTCTGCAGTAGATCACCGCTGATATCGGAGCCATTGTGAAGACCAAGTTCGATACAGAGACGCCCGCAGAGTCGAACTACGTCCCAAATAGAGGTACCTATCGGGTGATAGATGCCAAATCTACATATCAGCAATAGATCTTGAACAGAATCCAGGCCCCGAGTCAGAAAGTCGCTACCAAGATGTTGTAGAGCTGCATTATAGTATGCTTCTGGGTGGCGATGATGAAGCTTATTCCGATAGGGCAGAACTGCCCCGATAGCGCATATCATGAAGGCTCTGAATAAGTCATGGCTTGAGGATTTGGTGGATGTGCCTTGACCATTGAAGAGACGCTGATGAAGGGCCCAGATACTTCTACGGAGGAGAAATGGGTTTTGTATGTGTGCCCAACTCAAACTGCAATGGCATTAGTAGAAGTTTCGGGGTTGGATCGCTGCAACTGACTATTTATCGAACAACATTTGTGTCTCGACTGCAGAAGGCAAAGAGCACGGCGCTATTGAGACTTCATCAGTACCCGGTGCATCAGCCAGTGTTTTCAGCAAAGTGGCATGCGACTTTCTCCAATTCGCGTCTGAGAAGAGATGCGCGATGAAGCTATCACTATATGTCAGTTGGGTCCTAGCTCGTTATCACCATGAAACATACCTCAGGCTTGCTCCTTCGCGTGTAGCTGGCGATGATGCTGCTATGGATCTCACAGTATGTCTGTCATCTGGACTGGAGGTATCCACAGTGCTGGGGTCAGCGACTGCGATTGACTCAAGCTCTTGAAGCCTGTTGGACAATTCTTGCTCTTTTCTCTCAAGCTCATCGATCGTACTACGTTGCAGCCATTGTCAGAATTGGTAAGATAAGGCTTTGTTGGAGACCTACGCTCTCGATAACTGGCCATTAGTATCGGAGTCAATGCATGAGACGAGGCATTCCTGGCCATTCCGTGTACAAAGAGAGCAATTTGGCCTATTATTATCACACTAAGACATATTCCGTCAGTACCCGAATTGGAGATGGAGTATTCACTGGGCCCTACCTTTGTCTTTTTCTGGGCGCACGATTGACACGCTGGAAGTCTTGGGAGACGCGACATCCTCTTCCATTTGTGATTGGCTGCAACCTAAGCCGGGGTTGTTGGAAAACAAAATCTGGGGAGCGACTTGGTATAAATGCTCCAATGATGAGAAGGCTACCGGAAATAGAAGGTGGATATCACGTGCTGCAGCAAATTGATCGCCAGAATAGGAATAGGCCAAGTTTGGATTGTTTTGAGATATTCACCTTTGCTACAGCTAGTGAATTATTTACAGGACTATCAACCTAAACACTTGCCTATAACTACAATCCCACAAATCCTCTCGCTTAGATACTTAATATCTATTTTCAACATGCTTTGAAACCACAGACTCCTGATCTTTCATCTCAGGCTCGAGGATCTCGCGAACCGCCGGCTTCAAATCATCAGCAGTAGGGTAGGCAATCTTATGCACCGTGTACCAGGGCCTTTCAAACAACTTATCCATGCTCTCCAAAGATCGACCAGAGGTCTCAGGCATGGCAAAGTATACATAAACAAGAGAAACAGTGCAAATGCTGAGGAAGAACATAAAGGCACCATAACGCTGAGTCGCTGCCAAGAGAGAAGGCATGGCACGTGAACAGCCAAAATACATGGCCCAGTGAACAGCCATGAGAATGGAGACATTGATGGAACGGATTCTCAGAGGAAAGACTTCTGCTGATACGAGGTAGGGAATGGAAAACCAGCCGATGGACCAAGCAATGGCGTGGATGTAGATGGCTGCAATAGCTGCGCGACTAGCTGCCATGGCAGATGAGCTTGCCTCAATCTTTTCTGGGGACCAACCATTGGTGACCTTGAGATAAGCTCCAACAAAAGACAGAGTGAAGATCTGCATAGTGATGCCAGTCATGAGAGATCGACGTCTGCCGATGAAGTCGATGACAAAGACGGAGAAGATGAGCACCGATACAAACTTCAAGATGGCATAACACCCAGTAGCCAAGAAGCGAGCTTCAGTGCCCTCAATGCCAAGATATCCAAAGATAGTAGGGCTGTACTGAGTGATGGCATTGGCGCCTGACCACTGTCCAAAGACATGGCAAGCAAACATGAGAACGAAGCGTCGTCGGTTAGAGAGATCCGTGAAGGTCTCTTTGATCAAGTCCCAAGTATTGGCACCAGAAACAATCTCAATCTCATGGTTCAACTGACTCTCGATACCCTGGAACTCAGATTGAACATAGGGGTGATCTTCTGGGAGTCCTCGGAAGCGAGACAGCGTAGCAAGTGCCTCCGTTCTCTTGTTCTGGCTAAGCAAGAAGCGGGGCGTTTCGGGAGTGAAGAATGTACCGACACCCCAGATGAGAGCTGGGATGAGCTGAAGTGCTGTTGGGAGCTGCCATTGTAGGTTTGTTCCGGCGTGGTATTTGGTGACGCCGTAGTTGAAGAAGAAGCCGAAGACGACGCCGAGCTGTTGGCAGCAGGTATATTGGAGGGTCAAGAGACCGCGAATGGGCTGGGGTGATATCTGAGGGGCACTACAAGTTAGCTATAGAAATTGAAGGGCAGAGCGGAAGGCATACCTCTGCGATGTAGACCGAAGGCAAGACGGTCGTCGCGCCAATACCGATGCCAGCAATGACACGAGTCGCATAAAGAGCACTAAGGTTCCCACTACTAAACGTCTGGCCAAAGATACCAGCCATATACACAACAGTGAAGAACTGAAAGGTACGCGCCCGTCCGAGTCGCTGCGTGAGCCAAACACAACCCAAACATCCAAAGACTGCACCAGCCGTAGCGATAGCCACGATCCAGCCTTTTGTGTTTGCATATTGATGATCGGTCTGTTTGTCGATTCCGAACCGCTCTTTGAAGACCTCCATAATGACGAGGGAGGCGATGTTTCCTGTATCAATACCAAGTGATTAGTCAGTGTTGGCGGCGGATGGAGGTGAGACTAACCCTCGTCGAAACCCTTGGCGACACCAGAGAAACTCCAGACGCAGGTACACATGAGGAGATACCAGTTGAAGATCTCCCTGGGACTGTCTTTGATGGCACGTCTTGTGGCCTTGATCATATTTGGTCTTGCCATTGTGAACTGTTGTATGTGATGAAGATGGGACCGATGAGAGGGAGTTGACGAGAGCTTGGAGCTGAGGAATGAGATTACGGGCCGGAGGAAGGGGGTGAATTATATCCTGTCCAGCCTCGCGGAAAACCCTTCCCCAGAGAGTCAACGGGGATTACCGACTCCAAGCGTGGAGAAAATAAATGCAACGCCTACTTCGCGGAGAAAAAAGGCGGGGATGAGCTTGATTCCCCGAGATCCAACTTCCCCAGACCTCGGGGTGGGCCCCTTGTTTAGCGTGGAGTCAAAGTGTCGTCGGAACATGTCCTAGTGCTATCGGGCTGGATCCGGAAGAGGTTTCGGAGTGTAGATCTGAGCGAGTTGCTGACGAGATGGACTACCCTTCGTCACGAGTCAGTGATTATGTTACATTGGGGAACGCCCCGGCAAACGACCCGGTAAGTTGCGCTGATTGACGGGGTGAGTTGAGCTGAGTTTGACCAAGATATCCAAGAGACAACATTGTATTGTGAATCCTTGGGTGGACTGACACTGAGGATACCGGTATATTGTTATAGAACCGCTGCTCAGACTGTAAAGTGAACTGTGCACATTGCGTTTCAGGCGCTACCCAGGGCCTGGACTCCCAGGTCATTGTCCTGTCTCGAGAAAGGGCCGTAGAATCAGAAAGCAATAGTCTGTCAAATACTTCTAATTGTCTCCTGGCTCATGAGACAAGAGAGATGGCTGATAAAGCATACCACGGTGTTCAACGTATGAGGCGCGTGATGTGAGCATCAGCAGTGGGGTGATCTGTCAACAAAATAACACTCTTATCAAATCAGTCCATGTCAACGGTGTTCAACAAGTAAGATACAACACGGTAGAAGGCCTAAATTCTCGCTATGACTGCTCTTTACTCTGTTTCAGCACCGGCGCAGCCACAGCTCCCCGACAATGCCACTCCACCTTCTGAATATTCCCCTCCAAGCTATCAGTAATAAACAAAGTCTTATGCTCCGGTCCCCCAAAACAGCAATTCGTCAGATTGATCCCCAGCGAACCACTAACAATTCGAGCCTTGGGTATCCCATGTGCATCCACCACAAAGATGGAACCAAGACTTGGATGACAAATGAACAAATTACCCTCCTCGTCAAGTGCAAGACCATCAGGACCCGCGTTGCCAAAAGATTGGAAGAAGACGCCGACTTTGGAGGTTGTGCCGTCTGCGTGTAGGGGTAAGCGCCAGACTTGGTTTGCTCGTGTCATGGCGACGTAGAGGAAGCGCTCGTCTCGTGAGAGGACGAGACCATTGGGCGAGGGACCATTGTCAAGGAGTGTGTCGAGTCTTCCATCGGATGATAAACGGTAGACGCGACCTGTTGGGTCTGTCATACCCGTTTGGCCTTGATCTGTGAAATAGAGATTACCCTTTGAATCAACGATCAAGTCATTAGGTCCTTTGAACCGCTCAAGATTCTTTCTCGTCAACTTTGGACCAATTTTTCCCGTCTCTGGATTGAAGGATAGTATGCCCTATCATAATTAGCATCAGTAATAACCCAGGTACAATTGTGCATACCTGCTTATAGTCCGCCACCAATAGATGCCCATCAGCGGCCCCCACGAGCCCATTCGGCTCGCCATCCCAAGTGCACGCAACACTGACATTCTTGCCGCCATCAATCTTGAGAATGCGACCGTACGGAATATCCACGGCATAGAGATTCCCCGCGCTATCGACAACGGGCCCCTCAAGGAAGATGTGCTGGAACGACCCCGCGAAGCCCCCGCGCCATTCTGACTCTTGGCCCAAGCAGCGCTTATCGTCTGGAATACGTAGATAAATCTCTGCTTTGATCACGGGAGGTGGTGAGTAAAAATTCATTTTGATCAAAATTATGTAGAGCTTGGCTGAAGCTGGCGGCGGTAAGATACTGTTGAGTATTTTATAGGCGCTTGGTATTGAGCCGTTTCGGGGTAAGCTGTTTGCGCGGAGGAACTCCGATGGGTCTGGTGCTCTAGCTTGGGGATTAGTCAGGCTTGAATGTTCACATCGAAGTCATAATATCACTAGCTGAAGTATTTCTGAGAAGAATTCTAGGTAGTTTGGGTTTGCTAAATAAATAAGTTATTCATCATCCTATCTCTACTATAGCAGTTGCGAAATCATTATTCAAAACTGTAAAGCCCGAAGTATATCCTTAATAACACGGTTATCTTTTCTTCAAAGGCTAGTTGAATCCTAAGGTAGCATAGCTAACAACAACCCGGCTCAAATGCGTAGAACGGCTATCTCATAAGGCTTCGAAAAGACTACCGAGAATACTTTATCCTCTGCTTTGAGGGTGGTCGTCTTGATTGAGCTTGTTTCGCCTCCATTACCAGGGAGGTTATTGACACTAGACCCGTCTGGTGCGGAGAGGACAGTGAGCGTAGCCCTGTTGGCTTTGGAACCTTTGACCGTGACCTTGACCGCATTAGCAGCGCCTGTTTTGCCATTGTAGTTGACCAGCTTAAGCAAGGTCTTGCCCCCATTCTTTGTTGCAGACCAATAGACAGGATCGAAACTTCCTCCAGTAGCATTAACAGGGACAGTCTCGGAACCCAAGTTGGCAGCGAAGAGCTTTTGTACATAAAAGCTGTTGGTCTTGAGGACCTGGTTGGCTGTGTGTTTCATCACTGCCACGGTTCGCGGCTCTTCGTCATACTGCTTGATGAAAGCGCCATACGCACTACCTATAATCACGTCGGAATTTCTCTCACAGCCGAGCAGGAAGATTGCCTCTGCACAAGCCATCGAGAAGGTTTGCACGCCAACCTCACTACCGCCGTTTGAGCCCGCTCGGATGGCCGCGTATTCAGCCACGAACACGGGATAATCTCGGCTCGCCTGGTCGAAGGTGTTGAACAAGTTGACGAAATGAGCTTCGTTATCATATATATGAAGGTCAACCATTCCTCCGCTTCCTTTGTCAGGTGATGGCGACGGATTGATAGATGAGATAACGTTCATCTCGGGGTACTTGGCACGAATGGCGTCGTACAATGCTTTGAAGCGGTACGAGTAGTATGTCGATGTACCGCCGTTGAGGTAGTCCTCATTTCCGATCTCGACCCACTCGACAGTGAACGGCTTACGGTATCCGAGAGAGGCACGCAGCGAGCCGTACTTTGTAGATGCATCACCCTGGTCAATCAGTAAGCTGAGCAAAGATCGACGGCTGGGAATACTCACCGTGAGAAACTCTAGTTCGCTCAAAGCCAGATCGATGTAAGGCCCAAGATCCTCTTCTGCAATGATGTCTCCATTGAGATAGAGCCCAGCAAAGAGTCCAAGAACGACGGTGAGGTCCATGTCCTTGGCCATCTGCATCTGCTCGAGGATACCGAAGCCGTCCGTGTTGATATCACCCCAAGTGCCCAGTCTGCCAGGTCGATCCTTGAGGTCGCCGACAGTCTCGTTCCACTTGAAGTGATAGGGAAAGCGAAGACCTTCCATGTTGTTACCGCCCGGCAATCTGATCCACGAGGCGCCTAGGTCGTCCACAGCCAGTGCAAGATCTTTTCGCAGACCATTGTCACGATTCTTGTAGGTTTGCTTGAAAAGACTCAGCAGGTTAAGATGGAGGGACTTTCCAGCAAGCTTTTCGCCGTCGAAAGTGAAGTAAAATGTGTTGTTGGGGTTTTCAGGTGAAGAAGTGGGCTTGAAATAAGGAGTTTCAATCTTCTTCCAGCTGTTGGAGTTTATCCTCGTTACCTTGGCGGCAGCACTAGACAGCTTATGCCCCGTGATAGAGTTGTTGAAATAAACCTCGACCAAACCGTTATAGTCGCCTCTGATGTGTAGGCTGGCGATATACCGCTCGGTAGCATCAACGTCGAAACCCCAGAAGCCGTCATTGTAAAAGCCTACCTTGCCAGTTGCCCCCTTGGGGACGTCCATTCGTAGGTGGTACGGCAGGCTGGAAGACAACGCAGGCTTTGAATCATCAACAGAGAGGGTGACACCACCGACTGGGTGCCAAAAGTCTAAAGTGCGGTCAAGGCTAGCGACGCGATCTTTGGATGAACCCTGAAAAGCACGATTGCGAATTAATTCGCCATACAAACCGCCATCCCCAGAATGATAGATATCCTATTAAGCAATATGAGTTTGACAGGATATGGGAGTTTGGGAGTTTGGGGGAAGCGTTCTAGTACCTCGTAAAGCACACCGTAGAGAAGCTGGCTTGAGGAATTGCCACCAGAAGAATCTACCGAGAGACTGAGGGCAGAGATAGACTGGAGTAAGCAGCATAGAGCTAAGAAGTAACGCATGATGAAGGAAGTCTCGATAAGTGGTAATGACTAAGAGGTGGCTTATAGTAGCCTCGTGATTTGGGATATGACTTTCTTGTAATACTCGTTTATATAAGAAAAGGGTTGAGCAATACTGAATCTCGCTTCGTGTCAGCCTCGGCCGAGTCTCCTCCGAAGCAGCGCGTTAGAAGACAGGTTCCTTTCAGGCATATACTGATACTTGGACAATAAGCGATCCAGGTATATCTGGTCATTTGTGCTATGCGCCGTCGGAATAACGAGCTTGTAAATGGTCAAAACTCCGTATCATTGCGGGGTATAGTGTAATAATTCTAATTCGGGCTTATTGACTCCGAGCTTTCCCCTCATTGTATAACAGATTAAGGAATGATAGTCCGGCGACAGCGATATACCATTGCTATACAGCCGAGCCAATGGCCAAGGATTCAGCTTATAAATTAGTTCAATTCCTAACTCTAGTTGCCTTACTTGCGGGGTAGGAACCTGATAATAAGTGTATCGCGAGTTAGCAAGGGCATTTAGGAGAAGACTAACTAGATTCACTAGGGCACTAATATTAAGTAAGTATTAAGGGTATAGATATAATAAATTCTTAGTTACTAATAATTGAACAAAGTGGAATAAGTCACATTAAAAATAACTATAAATAGCTTTATAAAATATAAATTATAAATTATAAATTACTTAACATATATTTAAAGCTCCTGGCGGCAAGTTACCTTCCAGGCAAAAACACTTAAATACAGCTATTTATTTAAGACGTCGCATCTTAGGCCTACATACTATGATTCCTCGAGGAGGCTCTGGGATCGGGACTATCACTGCCAAACCCCTAGTCCTCCATAACAACATACTGCTCTCGTATCTTATCCTTCCACGCCTCAAAGGAAATGACCTCATCTCCTAGCTTGACTGAGCCAACCGGTACTGCATCAATCTCCTCCACGTTTCTTTTCGGCACCCAATAGTGCTCATGGTCTTTACTACACACAGGCCCCAGTCTTCCCTCCATTAGCTTCTTGTAGCACTCATCCTCCAGTTGTACACTTCCACTCTCGCTCAGACACGTCCAAATCTCACTCGCAAAGCTAATCTCGGCTTGACATCCATCACACCAGAAAAACGCCGTCTGAGGCTCGTCAGGTAACGATAGAGAGCTTCGAATAAACGTCTCGCCTTTCGCCATGGCTATTTCCATTTGTATGTCCTCTGCTTCGTAATTAGCCACTGCCTTGGTATACTCTTCCCTGGCGATACGCAGGGCTAGACGCATCAGATCCATGCAAGCTATGTGATTAGGAAGGTCTCGCATTACTGCCAATATGAGTCCGAGACTGTATAGCGAGTAAAGATCATTGTCCGTGCGGTCGTCACAGAGCATCTCCAGTGCTTCTGTTACACGCGGCCGCAGTATCTGCTTGGCCTTGTCGGTGTCATCGCGATGTCTGAAGTATTGCGCAAAGGCAACCGTAGGCTGGATATCATGTGACTCAAGAGCCTCAAAGTCAAGATAAGCTGCTTCAATCTTATCAAAGAAGCCTTGAGCCCTTGCTCGATCGACATCCTTGGCAGTAGCAAGCTCTAGCCACGCAGGCACCATGTAGGTGTCGATAAGGTTAACAGCCCGCTCGTGAAGTTCAGTCGTAACCTCGTTTTTGTAGAGCTCCCATACCGCAATGCCAGCTTCTTCGTGGCCCTTGATACTGAAGAGGGTCTTGCCGTAGTAGTATCGGATGGTGAAAAGATCGTCCTGGTCATCTTTCGAAGTGGCCTTTGCAATAGCTTGGACAAATAGTGTTTCCAGAAGGTCGTATCTTGCCGATGTTTCAAAAAGCTTTACGAGGAGCGAAAGAAAGTCTTCACCGGGTTCCAGAAGTCTGTCCATCAGGAACTCTCCTGCCGCATTGGGGCTGTCCTGAGGCTCGTCGAGCAGTCGTTCAAAGAAAGTGATCATGGGTTCCCAGCAGCCGGCCATTGAGTACTTTTGGAGAACATCCGAGAAGCCACTTAAAATATGGATGGATCTACCAAGATCAAAGACCTTGGAATATGTCGCGATAGCTTGCTCCTGTCGTTCCCCATCTTCCCAGTACTTGTCTCCAAGACTGTAGATGACTCGTGCTAGGATACCTTTGTGACCTCGCTCGTTCTTCCATTCTGTATCTCTCAGGAGCTTATGAAGCACCTTCTCAAGGTGACTGATGGACTCCTCCTTCGATTCGACAACTTGGGACAGTGCATAGGAGGCAACCCAACTCTCTGGATTCATGTCCAAAGCTTTTCGTGCTCTCTCTTCTGCAATTGACTTGGGAATCTTCTCACCTGCCACATACGAGAGAAGTACTGATGCTTGAGCCTCCCATGTTGAGTTTCTCTCCTGGACTTTCAGCGTCTCCTGTGCCCAATCTTCTAACCATTGGATATCTGCTGAAGCAGGGCTATGAACCGAATCGACGTCTTCACCATCTTCTGTCTTCTTCTCTTTGTCATCACTAGGGACTGCCTCTATTGACTAAGCGCCGTCATCTACTTCCTTACCTTTCTCAGTGGGAGGATTGTCCTAGAAAATTGTTATTCCCTGCAATACCAATTAATGATCAGAAAAGATTGCATACCTTGTTGAGAATTGTATCAAGGAGTATATAGGCCCGAACAGTCTCCCGCTGAGTGGTGTCCTTTGTGAACAGATCTTCAGCCGCTACCTTTGCAGAGTCGCCAAAAAGAGCCAAGTGGCGATTAGCATCAGGAGCGTTAAACGAAGATACCAATGGCGTGCTCTTGATATACTCGATGACAGCAGAGTCTTTGAGCCATTTAGTAAGTGAGTTAACTCCTTGATCCGACAATATCCATGTTTTCCAACTGGCAGGAAGGTCATCCTTGGAAAATTGCACTTCATCGGCATCCTCTCGAAGCAAGTGAAAGCCAAACAAGGAGTCGAGAGCATACGGCTCGGTGAAGAGTCTAAGGAAGGCATCGCCAACTTGAGCCTTAAGAGTACGGTCTGTTAGAGATAGGTCGGTCTCCTTGAGATGAACGTGGAGGTTGTCACAGGCGTAGTCCAAAAGACGCTCTGTCTTTTCGGTGCGCTGATCGGTGAGGCAATTTATACAGCGCAGCACCATGGAAGCCTGGGAGTTATCCGGATCTCGATAGATATAGTTACCCTTGCGCGCCATCTTCAATTCAAAGAAGTCATCGAATCAAAACTTCTGGTATAGGTCACTTGGACAGATAATGGAGAGGTAGTGCTTGATAATGGAAACCTCAGCTGGCTGGATCTCCTTGAACCCACTAGAGCTTTCACCATCGGCGACATCTCGTTTCTTGGGCGGAATCATCTCTTGTATAGCACCAAGTTTGTAATGCACGAGGCCTGAGTCGGTGGTAAAGATGGTGTATTTTGACGCAATCTTTGCCTCGATTGACATAAGCGAGGTACTTGAGTTGGGACCAGCTTTAAGGGCAAGTGCTGCTTCAATCTGAGCTGGCGAGAACCAGATTCTTGCATCGTTGACCCAAAGAATCATCTCGTTGATCTCCGCAATCTCCTTTGGCGTGCGCTGTTGGTTCAGCTTCTCTATATCAGACTCGATTTGGTCGGGCCGTATGTTGCCCGCTGATTCAAGCAGAGCATCAATTTCAGCAACATCATCTGTCCTGGCGATGCTGTCGAGCACTCTCTCAACCTTGTAGTAGTCTCCTCTCGTAGAAGACTGTAGGGATGAGAGAATCTTTGATCTTAGATCAGAGATACCTGGCCTGGACGTATTTTTCAGAATTTCCATGCTGTCCATGCGCTTGTTGATGTATAGAATAAGATCGCTGCTGCTTGCGTCCCCAAGAACAATATTGTCCATTTTTATTCCACCAGCCAGATTGATAGCACCAAAGAGCTGCTTGTTCCTTGTCGAGAGTATGCGTGTTCTCTGGATGACCGGATTGTCAAAGAACCGTTGCAAGAAACTAATTACAACCTCAGCATTGGCGCCGAGCCCATCGAGTACGATATAAAATGTCACATCCATGGCTGGCAGGTCTTTGTTCTCAAGGAGCAGTTGCGTCCACATGTCCAATGTGCTGCTAAAGGATTGGGCCTTCTCACAAATACCGGCGATGCTCTTCATGACAGGCTCCTCAGCCAGCGCAAGTTGACGCATAACGTATCTGGAGATAATGTTGGCGTCACTGGCATCTGTCGTCGATTTGGTGTCGATATCGAGAAAGTTGTGTGCAGTAACGATGCGCTTTCCTGAGCCCTTCATCTTACGTAGATGAACCACGACATTGGATGCAAGGAGTGTCTTGCCAGCCCCTTCTTCACCCTCGAGGGCCAGGATACGCTTCGTGTCCTCGGAGCCCGAAACCCAACGAGTAAAGCGGGTGTCTTGCAGGAGCCACTCACCAGTGCCCTCGAGAATGTTGCCCTTGTGTCGTTTCCACATCTTATCCCAAGGCTCACGGCCAGATTCAATGATGGTACGGTCCAAGTCCAGGGCGTTAACAATGATGAGCTTCCAGCTGTTTATGTCTTTCTCGTGCTGCTTCTGCTTTCGGTCATCAACCGAGCTGGTATGCATGTTCCGGGTCAAGTTCAATCCGTCCTTCGAGTTGGCGGCTGCTTCGTTACTCGATTTCCAGGTCTGTGCAGATACGAGGCCATGCTCCCTTTCAACCAGGTTCTTCATGGCACCTAGGAGCTCCTGCACACCGTCATCATTGAGGAACATCTGCTTCATGAAGGCAGCAAACTTGCTTCGCTTAGACCGCAGCTTTAGAGTATGGTCACAGATATCCACAAAGATCTGGAGATGCTGGCAATCGATTTTGGTGAGCTTCGAATCCATTCCATAGTCAGTGTAGTAGGTAAGTCGCTCCAGGAACTCAATACACTTCTCCAGGAGACCAGCGAGGCTTTCAAAGATACCCTCATAACCCTGCCAGGCCTGGATCACGAATATGAGAGCATTGTAGCATGTACCAGCTGGAGCAAATACCTGTGCCAATCGTCAGTATGTATAACAACATGAGATGGAAGTTGAAACGCACGTATGATGTCCAGATTCGGTTTGATCTTGGAAGAATCTCCACCTGCCATCTGCACAACGCGAATCTCCACTTGTTTCCAAATCTGTGAGACCTCATCGTCGACATGAGTGCCAAGGGCACCAGTGCTCACTACGCTGCTGGTAGACATTGTAAGTACCATGACCTTGAGACAGAAATCAATGCTTCAGATGAAGGGTACGAAGTTCAGTAAAGGAAAAGTGACTAGAAATCTTATCTTTGAATATTGAGGAACATTTCGTGTCTTTCATTGGCATCTTAACTGCTGCTTGGATCTGACGGACGCGAATGTCGGGACTTTTGTCTTCAAGGTAGCCTGATGTGTTGGTTGATTGTCATGCGGCTGAAACTGTGCCGTAGAATCTCACTCTTTGCAGTTGCTGACTTTGCAGATAGACCAATTAATAGTCAACAAATGGACTCAGCCCATGATTTCTGCTGACACAATTACCGACACGGGAATGCACTGCGACGAAAAATATGACTTCATTCGGCTCAATAGCCGCACATCACCATTTAATACGAAGAGCAGATATTGCGCAATATGGCAAGTCAGATTATATGAGAGATCGATACCAACACAGTAATGATTTTTTATCAGCATTTAGTACATACATAAATTGGACAGCATCTAATATACATTATAATACAAGCCTCCTCTGTAACTAAACGTCAAGAAATCAATATCCTTCCATCCAAAGAAATACAATAAGTAAATACCTCCTCTAGCAGGTACTCCTGAATTCTCTTTCAAATATCCTATATCGACAGGTTCGTAACTGAACTATCCTCGTCAGCCACTATACCAGAGGTCTCTGATTCCCCAGATGAAGATTCTGGTAGAAGTTCAGTCTCAATTGGCGGCGCGAGATATTTACTCTGGCTTTGCCGTCTCTTGGGTACCCCAGCTGCCATAGTGACTCTGAGATATGAAGAAACTGTCTCTACTCTGGCACTGACTTCACGGGACGGCTGGAGTTTGTTTCGTGGCTCCAAGCGGGGGCTCCGTCGCGGAACGCTTAACGGAGGAGTTATAACTTCGGACTCGGGAGTAGCTTCCCGAGTTGGTTCACTAGGCGTCCGTGCCCTTCTGCGTGTGGTGCTGCTGGACGGCGCTCTTTGCTTACGTCCAGTCGATCGCTTGATTTCCTCCTCGATCAATCGGTCCACATCTTGAACGAATCGATCGCAGAGGTCGACAAGGCTGTTTGTAATATAAAGGTATGAGTCGTCGCAAGACTTGATGTCTGGCTGAGCTTGTAGGGAAGCTTGAGTAAGTCGGAGCGCACACCTCGAGAGCTCCAGTCTCTCTTGCCGGCGCTTCATTGCCGTGTTTTCATCGACAGTGATATCTTCCGCGCAGGCAAATTTCCACTGATCAACATATGTGGCTATTAATGGTTTGAAATCTCGCTTTGCCCAGGTATATGTGTTTTCGAGTATAAGCCGGAATTTGATAATGTCTTGAGGTTCTGTCATGTCACCCGTCCAGATACATTGCATCATCTAGTTTACGTGGTTAGTGCCGCTTAGCCGCTTAATAATTAATTTGAATTTATACTTACGTAACCTTCTTTCTGGGGGCGATACTTTTGACTTCCATTAACGTCATAACAATATGCACCAAAGTCTTCAGCAAAGAACGTAATCCAGACCCTGACTTGCGGTCCAACGGTAGTCACGCTGGCAACAGGGGGGATCTCTGCGTGATAAGCCAGCTTGATAGCATATTTCGAAGCATTCTGGTTCAACTTGACAGCACATCCACTGGCATTAGCTGCCTGACAGTAAACAACTTCTTGCAATCGTTCGAGCTCGCCAGGGGTGCGTTCTGCTTTCTTACATTCGACGACAAGCCAAGGAAAACAACTTAGATCTCGTTCTCGAGGTTCCTGAGACTCTTTGCTACTAAAAACGTTAAAGGGAGTGACTAACAAACCGGATTTGTGTAGTTGCTTTAAAGTGGACCATGAAAATGACTCCACAAGGGATGGTGTTGATGCTTTATGCCATTGGTGTGCCTCGTGATCAGTTATCATAGGTATGTGAGTGCCTAGATGATACATCGGCAGGGAAAAGACTACATCTGGCTTGGGTGCCTTAACAAGTTCATTCTCTTCGTCGTTCTTGGCAAATGCTCCCCATATAGCGTCTGTATCGCTATCATTATTGTGAGTTTCTGCTCTTCCGGCTTGCGTCTGGAGTTACTTACAAGACGATAGAATCATAGTAGTAGTGGCATCTTGATGACCTGGGCGGAAACCTGTTAGTAGGGACTCCAAGTATAGCATTATACTGACATTCGAGATCTTCGTCCCGAGACTGAGGCATGTTGCAGAAGCGGATTGAAGAAGTATGTTCGAAATAAGTCAACCCAACGATCTTCTGAGAACCCCCCATTGGCAAGTCTTTCAGCTTCGCGTTGGATGCTGAGATCTTTCTTAGTAGGCAGGTCTGGCTCCTGGCACGTAAAATCAAGCATTGCTAGTTCAAGTCTTCGAACATGGGGCGGGAACTGTCTTTTGTCTTTGTCTGTTCTGTTTTCATTTCTTCTCTCATCGCTGAGCAAGTCTTCATCGTAGAAGAACCCGGTCTCAACCAGAGAGGAACGTTTCCAAGACATATCTGATAGAGTGAGTGTTGTAGAGTTCGATTTACGGAGCGAGAGAGAGAGAGAGAGAGTAATAATAGTCAAAAGTACCTGTGACTGGGTTTTTATCACGAATACATGCACCGCGAGGTTACATCTGTTGGTTGTCATGTTTACATCCTTGCTTAGTGGCGTCATATGATGCCTACCTACTTGTCAGTCTTAGTGCTGTGCATCACCCTTTTCGGTGGTTCTGCATGGCAGGTGTCTGCTTCAGGTCCGTGGCTTATCGCTCCCCAGCAACATGTGGACGTGGGTCGCAGAGCAAAGGGGCAATCATGCTTGGACCACTTGCAGCAATTGAGGTTTCAGGCACTGTACACCTAATTTGAATTTGTTTACTTTGTTCATAGTTATTGTGGTTTCCAAGAGCGATCTCAATTGTATCATCACCTCAGTCTGCCTCCTTTACTGTGCTTCTGAATCTCCATGCAACCTGCCTAGATGGGGTAGCTAAGACACGCAAGAAATGAGCTGAAACAAGGATCAGCCACCAGGCGAATCAAACATGAGGCTAACACGCACTAAGAGTAGCGCCCGGACCACCCGGTCACCCGCCCGCTCTCCCGAGTCTAGCGAAAGTTAGCCGACTTTTTTCAACCATGGAAGAGGACTCGGATAACGTTTTACGGGGAGAGCTATTGTTTCATGAATCTGCAAGGGAAATTGCACTTGATTGATAGGAAGTGATATGCTTGTAAATCATAGCCCAGGTGAGATAAGTGCCTTCTAAACTGCAGTGCCATGAGCCGGCTCTTCCGCAAAGACATTACTTCTATTGGTGTTGGATGCGAGGGGGGCTGGCTCTGGCCTTATCGTCAAGTCCAGTAGCCATCCCGCAACTTTACGATCAATGCAAAAACAAGGTCCTGATCGTATTGAGGAAGCGAGAGGAATTCTAACAGAGAACCAGTCAAAACATGTTCTCAAGAATGATATCAACATTACCGAGAAGGATTTGAACGGAGGAGTATACTGCCCCGTCACAGCCGAGGAGCTTAGACAAGTCTACATAGGATCAATGGGAGAGTTATCTGGCACAGCATATCAGTACACTTGCCCAAACGGCCACCCATTCACCACTAAAAACCGCGGTATAACCATAGAAAAGGCATAATGACCCGATTGTGGTTCTCAGATTGGTCGGCGGAATCATGTATTGGTTGAAGGAGTAAGGCACGCAGTGGAGATTAAGCATATTGCTCTTATTTAACTCTAAGTTATTTCCAATCTACTGGCTCTGGTGCCCTTGCTTTACTTAAAGAGCACAGTTTACAGCTATGTAAAAATTAAAATAATTACGGTTTAAACTACCCAAGTCGAGATTTTTATAATGTTTTCTCTAGAGCGTGTATTATGGGACATCGTCGCAGGAGGTGTTTTTGGCAGGCTTTGCCTCTAAAAGATATGGAAAATATAAGACAATAATTGCGGAGTCAGGTCAGTCTAATCGAGATAAATTAAGCTTGGGGAAAACCAGGGAAAATACAAAATAGCTTTTAGTACTGTCACTGAATAAGTTAAGTATTTCGCCAAGTAAATAATACTTTACACTCCCTACCTATACAAATAACATTCTAGGGTAGCTGTGGTGCCTAGCTAGAAGCGCACCAATTGAATGTTGACGGACTGGAAAATCAATCTACCGACCAGGTGCCAGTAGTGTTATTTCCGGACCCTTCTTTACTTACCAACCAGCCCTCGGTGCCTAAAAGTATCTTACTCATAAAGCTGAGCTTTGGATCTACTCAGTATATCAACCAAACAAATGTCCTTATTGACATATATCGATCAGCCTGACCCCGGTGAAGAGGGTTGGTTCATCCAGCACAAGATCTCCGATCTGATGATATCTTTGCTGCTCGAGTCGAAAGATGCCAGCGATAGTTTGCGCCGAGTCAAACGCCTCATCGAGCTCCTTCTACTCTCCAATCATATTGATAAAGCTTATACGCTCATCTGCGCCCTGTATGAGTATCACACCCTTATACTTGGCCCCTCTGCTCTGAGCAATCAAGATGCTTGTCAACTGAGCAGTCGCCCGTTCGATAATTTCTGGGATGCCAACCCTACATATCATAACCCTTTTCGTGGCTCAAATGAGAGTACAGACGTGGCTTCTGATCGGAAAGAAAGGCTTGAAAGGCAGCAATGGTATGAGTATCGTGAATGTACCCGCACTGGCTGGATGCTTGAGCATTGCAGCCTACCAGAGCCGGAGGATGTACATATATGGCGCAAGACTGACGACGAACCAACGATCGCAATGTGTGCGCGACTACTGGCCAAGAACAAAATTCCAGGCCAATACCCTACACGAGAGAATATGGAGGAAGCTCTTGCTGCGGCAAAGAAGCTCTATGCGCAGCCTCAAGTTCCTATCACCGAGTGGGAACACAAATGGAACGGTCATCAAACCGTAAGGAGACATTCTTACTTACTCTATCGACGACTCGTAGTGGAGTTGGCGATAAGACTTGGGAAGTTTGATACTGCCGCCGAAATTCTGTCCTTAGGACTTCGACTTGATGGTTTCAACGACATCGATGGGGGTCAATTGGAGCGGTATTTATTCCTCCCAGGAATCTTCAAAGTATTGCCCCTTTTGGCTCAGAGTAAAAAGGAAGGGAATCCATTTTATATCGAGGCAGATGACGCTGATAATATGATTGAACAACTTATAGCGGCGTTGAAGATGCGTGCCCAACACGGGCGGCAATGGTCACTTGCACCAGAAAGGGTTAGCTGGAAGGAGTTGCTTGATAGACTTGCCAGAGCTGCATGGATAGTGAACCGCAAAGAGTATCAAGAACTTGGTCTCACTTGTGCCGAAGATATCCTCTATTCGCCCGCCACAGAGGAGGAGATATCAGAAGCTGAAGCCAAAGTTGGTGAGCTGCCATCTGACTTTAAGGACATGGTCCGTGTTGCAAACGGGTAGGTCAAGCATTGCACAGTCTTTCATCAACTAACTTCTTCTAGGTTCCAAGGAGGTTGGCATTTTCTTAACGGTGGTATTAACGGTCTCGATGACATTGACCTCGCCGATGATGACGTCGAAAACTACACCTGGTTTCTTGGTGACCTAGACCAAGATATTTATTCCAAGGTCGTTGCCCTTTCACCAGCGACCGAGTGCGATGGATTCATGCATTTTATGATCTCAACAGCATATTGGCGAAATCCAGAAAATAGCTATGGCGAGATTTTCAGTGGCGGAGAATATCCGTACTGGCAATGGGCTTCCTGGCAGGCAGGTGAAACTTCTTGGCATAGCTTCCGCGAATGGGTTGCTACTGAGGTTGAGCACCTTGAGAAGATGGTGAGAAAGGGAAAGACGCTTGATGATGATGATTGAGGCCTGGGGAATGATAGTTAGAAGGAAAGGAAATGCTTGAACAGCTCTTTTTGGTCCAGGGGAGCAGCGTCTTGAAACTCTACGGTATGCTGTCTAAGTTAGGTCCAGGTGAATTAGCACGCTAGGTTAAATCAAACGAGTCTACGAAAATCCTGCTACACCGATATCGCAGAGTTCTTCATGTGACGGACGTGATGTGAGCATTGGATGTTAGGTCTATCAGCTGAGAATAAAAGTCTTATAAACTCTGTTGTAAATGATTTTCAAAATATATACAAGTATAGAATGATAGCTACAAATACCTAAGTTATTGATAATTACTCCTTTGTTGAGGAATGCCTTAGTATCAATGAGGAGGGAAAACAACACTGTTGTAAGCAGCCCCGCCTTTGATAAGTTTTGTGTCCAAGCAGTTATCTCCGCCAGAAACATAAAGAAATTTGCACCAATAGGTTGAGGTATAGTAAGTGAAGCGGGTGTTCTTAGGCACATACATCACATCTCCCCAAACGAGTGTGACCGGGAGATATCCTTCAACATGAATGGTAAGAGTGCCCTCAAGTACCATGAAGGCGCTACCATGAGGAAAGAATTGATAAGGAAGCGCCGATATATCAGATGGTGGCCCGTTGATTGTGATGGTCGACTTTGTAAAGCTGTAGTTCCCTGAGGACTGTGGAGTAATCAGCGGCTGCACGATCTGATAATAGCCAGTCATGGCCTTGTTGAGGTACTTGGGTCCGAATCCATTTGCGACCCAGTACGAAGTGTCGCTGTTATTTCCAAGGTAGTTGGGTCCGTCGTGCCAAGCTGCGTTGCCCGGTGTAGTACCGTTCAAAAGGTCTCGTCGTGGGACAAAGTCGGGCTGAGACCAAACATCCAAGTACGTGAGTTTCTCAGCTTCAGCGACTGGGACAGGGCCAGTAGCATTTCCTGGGTTCTCAATATAGGCATTCGAATATGGTGTATGGGTAGTCGTAGTCCAGTTTCTGCCAATCACGTCCAGCAACTTCTCGAATCCTCCCGGCGCAACAACGGCAAGCACCTCAGAGTCAGGGTCGATGAACTGAAAAGTGTGGTTCGTGTAGGTCGCCCATGACCCAAAGTCTCCTTGAGTAAGCACTCGCGCTTCTTGCGTTTCACCATCATGCTGAGCCCAAATTTGCGCACGACCCTTGATGGTGAAAAAGCATTCATAATGATATTTATGCAGATGGGGGGAGACTGCGACACTGGAACCGGTCCCAGAGCTATACAAGAAGAATGTAAACTCTCCACCGGTGGAATTTCCGTTTATGGGCAGTCGGAAGGTTATATCTCCTGTAAGGACGCTGTTGGAAAGCGAGTATCGTCGAACGAGGTATACCTCGGCGTTCTGGGGTGGAGTCTGCACTTCTGGAACTGGTTTGGCGAGTCGGTGATGCTGAACTAGTGCATTGAGCTGAATTGGCAGTGCAAGCAAGAGCAACAGCCGCAAGAATGTATTGAATCCAGTCATTTTCGTAATGCTGTAGGCATTCACGTTGTCGAGGTCATATAATTGAAAATAGAAAGAGCAATGAACTGCATCCCATTGTCTTTAAATAGGACTTCAACCTCTGCGCGGATCTCTTTGATCCGCTTCGAACAACTGTTCATTTCATTGCCGCGTGGCCGTTACGTACAATTGATAGATGCTATGGTCATCCTCCACAACAATCACTATCACTGATAGGTCAAAGCAACAAATCTATGCTTCTTCTCCGACAACTCCGTCTACTAGTCTGCTTCGTATAGAGTATCCATCGTCCGTGTTGTCTTTCGGAAGACTCAAAGATCCCGTGATGGGTCAAAGGCTAGCATTATGGGTCCACGATGATCAATTCTGGAGTTCTTTCGCGACAATCTTAATCTATCTTGGAGGCTTAGACTAGGACTATGCTATTAAACTTTACAGGGGAATTAAGGCTTAGCTGGACAGAGACCTCGCGTCTGAAATACTCCGTGGTGCGGCTTATGAATCAAGTAGGTAGCCGGAATCAAACTGATCCCGGCCACCTCCCCGAAAAGAATGAACCAATCAGACTGACAACAGCCACGGCGTAATTAGAGTCTATACGGGCAATAAATGAATCATCAGGTCGGTGGTCGGAGTCAATCGATCCCGGCCATAAAAAGTGAATCCAGTTACAGCCTGCAGCCGGGGTATTAAACAGATGATCAGGGCGGTAGTCGGAGTATCTTTCCCCGACACATGATCCTTTTTCGCCCTGTAAAGAATCTCGGGGCCTAGTAACAACCCGGAGGGTAGCAATTCAAGAACTTTTGTTTACTACTGTCTATTGTTTGTTTTGACCAAGTCCTATCATAATATTGATATCATCTAAGTATGCATAAATCTAAAATCCAGAGTTGATAGAGCCGGTACAAAGCATGTGTGAGAAGAACCCGAGCGAGTAGTTCACTCCAGTCTTGGTGCATCCTTCATCGTCGTTCTTGGTACAGAAGCCCAAGATCTCACTGTTCTGGGAGAACTCCCAACCTTCGCCATTCCAGTTGAAGCCGTACTGATCCTCCGTCTTCTTGCCTCGAATCTCAAAGAAGCCTTCAATAAGGCACCGCTCGGAAACACACTAAAGTAGTATTAACATCTGGAGAGTACAAGTATCTTATCACTCTGATATACCTCAAATTGTTGGACATTGTCGAGGCAGCCACCTGGGTACGACACCGCAACATCATCAGTGTTGTAGATGTCACCTCCCGTATCAGGAACGATCTCTCCGATTCCCACTACTTGAAAATTAGAATTGACAATGGCAGGAGAGAAGGGACTGATGCATACTTTGCGTTGCAGAAGTGCCGACTGCGAAATCTGCTTTAGCGTAGCCGATCAAGGCCATCAAGCTAGCAACGCGAAGGATGGAATACATTGTGACGGTGAAGTAGTTTGGCAAGGGTTGTAAGTATATTGATATTTGAAGTTAAGGCGTGTGAGCTGCTGATTCTAGTGCAAGTCGAGCTGACATCAATCCTCTTATATAATTGCTGCAAGTTTGCCAAGACTTAGCCTGCCGACATATAAACGGAATATTCTGAAGGTCTTTCTGTCTTCTGACCGGGTTAAAAAAATGTTGCCTGAAATGATCATCGTTATAGAGGCATAGAATGACGTATCGTGGCTCTTGGCTGGTGTTGTTGCATAGCCATGGTGGATCATCTAGCTGTGACGGAGTGAGGCTATGATCTTGCTTTGTCTTCCAATTCGGTCAATAGACGAGCCACTTAATCTGGAGAAGCTTACAACCTATAAGCTTATTCCCCATATTCTTGTAGATTATCTCCAAATTGAGCAATGATAGTTTGTTTAAGCCCTGGGTTAGCTTGTCGAAGGATGAGAAGGATTCACTACTACGTCATTGCACCAAGGTGGAGCAGAAGGATATGGACCCCTGCAAAAGGATTAAGAGACGACAGTTACGTACTCCGTACAACTGATGAGGGACCGGATTAATGATGATCCTGACTTTCAACTCTTTTATCCCTCCCCATCCTATAAATACATTAACAACTTTCAGCTCTGATTCTGTCTCGACAATAATTGGTCCTTAGCCGCTTGAAATGATAATAAATAGCGAAAGGCAAGCAAAAGAAGAGATGATAGGCACGCCAAGCCTGATAGTGGAAATTAGCAATACACAAGCCAATTAAATGCATCGATTTCGCGCTCCCCCTAGAACGGCTGAAGTGAAGTCGACAGGGGCATAGGTCAAGTGCCAGTACAAGATAACGAAGTTAAAAGCTAGGGGGCTGTTGTGAAATCGTGACCATGGAGAGAGAAGTAGAAATCTCCTATTAATCGCCCGGTACCCTTCATTCTCAGATTCACTGCCATTCCCTATTTGTTCCCTTGCCAGATAACATCACTAATCATGTCAACCGGACTCCCAATCAGGCTTCTTTGCCACGATAATGGCACCTTCTCCGTTGTTGACCCTGTCACTCACCATGTGACGAGCTTTGACATCCTCTCCTACACCTGGGGCAAAGAAGTGGCACCCTACAACTGCGGCCTTGGTGGTGTCACTTGGGACATCAAGATCAATCCTGAAAAATTGGAAGATATAAAGCGGCTAATGGTAGCAGCCAACATCAAGTACCTTTGGGCCGACTGCGTGTGCATAAACCAGACAGATGAGAATGAGAAGTCTGCTGAGATCCCCAAGATGTTCGAGTACTACAGAAACGCTGAGACATGTCACCTTCTGATGGATATGAAAGAAGCCTGGATCCCGCAGGAGATTATCGATGATCTCAAGTTCCTTGACCACGTCCTATACCACATGCAGGGTACTGCTCTCGCCTCCGAAGCCGTCGGCCTGACTGAGAGGGTCGTCAACCTTCTTACCCGTTGGGCCAACACGGACTGGAAGTTTGGCATAGTCCAATCGACCGTCAGGTCTGCAGCAATCGACATGGGCGTTATAAACTGCTACTCAACCTGCATCCAACGTGTCACATCACTCTTCGATAATGACTACTTCACTCGCGTCTGGACGTTCCAAGAGATGATCATTGGCAAGAACATCACTTTGTGGGGGATAAACCCCGAGAGTATCTTCTACATCGGCCAACTCCATACCTGGATGGACTTGGCAATCGAGTGCGCTGACAAAGCGGCCAAACTGTACGATTGGATTGAGAAGGGCAGATTTTTCAACACAGCAGGAGTTAACGCCATACTGAGAGTCATTGCAGAGGATATCTTATCCCTCGTCAGCCTGCGGACTCAGGTGAAGGGGATCAACAGTGCAAGAACTGACATTATCAATGGTGGTTCTTACTGGTGGCGAGAGAACTACAAAGGGATAAGCAACATATTTTCTGCCATCTCCCTCAGGCCACGCAAATGCAGAGACGCGGCGGACATATTCAGAGGCCTCTTGGGCATCTTTAGCGGACTTTTCACAGATGACGAGGTGAAGGCGGAGCTTTCAGGAAAGGACATTACATCCATATCATTCAATTTCTTCAAGAAACTGTCTGCTGAGACCGGATTGGCGTGGACCAAGCTTGGAGTAGCCAGCAAGGCGAGGGAAAGTGGATGGAACTGGATCCCGCTAGTAGAAAGCGATAATCAGGTCGTGTCTACTGATTGCTTCGCCGGAGTCCTCAACCTCGGGAGGCTGAAGAAGGAAGGCCGAGCGAAAACAACAGCCATGACAGGTCTCATTGGAACTCCACGCAAGTTCATGAAGATCCGACTAAGCCAAGGAAAAGGAGAGTTCCAATTCATCTTCAAAGGCTGCAATTGTGGCAAGAAGATCAAGACTGGCCGCATCAGCAGGGAGCTTATACCCACGTATGACCAACCCAGAGACGTGGTCAAGGACGAGACGGGTAGGATCCTGGTACAATGTGCCACCATCTTGGGAGCCATCATGGACCCTGGATGTGATGACCTGGTTGAATATCGGAGGAAATTACTCGAGAAGCTGCAGCCGATGTGGGAGGTTACGGATCCTAGTGCAAAGCCCGTGGGTTGGGAAGACCGGTCGGTGAGCGGTACAGCCTGGGAACATCCCAACGCCATTGGTTTTCGGGTGCATAATTTCTCCATGAACTACAGGATGGTCTCAATGAAAAGGTGCGGTTCGCGCCTTGCAAACGGGAGCACAGCAAGCATCACCTGCCATGTCAGCGTCAACTGCGGATGTACTATCGTCGCCCCGTTTGCACTCATATTCGAGGCTATAACTGCGGTCCAGGGAAGCTCCCTCGGTGATACGGCTGCAGAGGCAGACCATGACGACAGGATAGTCCTGCAAGATGGGCTGGGATTAGTGCAGGTTGGCGACGTCGGGAAGGCCTTCGACGTGGTAGCATTCTCGGGTGATATACAGGCCCACAAGTTGTACGCTGCTAGTTGCAGGAAGAACAAGGAGAATAAGGCGATTGTTCATGAAGTGCCACCTCCTAGTGGTAGGGCGCTCGTGCGGGAGGACTTTACCCATGCGGCTATGGACGTAATGAAGGACTATGGCTATGTGCATACTGGGGGATCTGGAAATTTGCTCTTGTCCAGGAAACATCGACTGGACTCTTACAAAGTTGTTGGTGTCTGCATTGATGAGTATATTCCATATAAGAATGAGGAGCAGTCAGTCACTATTGGATAGAGTAGTACTAACACCTGTTCCCTATTAGCGGTATCTATTTTTGTCAATTTCAAACAGGAACAGTATATTGTAGATTTGATTTTTTTCTTACATAACTGAATCTAAAAAAATATCTTGAAGATTCAGTTAATCATTGAAGGGAGTTACAGTAATGTACAGTAAAAGATCAATATAGAGCTAAGAAAGGTACTCCATAGGTGCGGACTATCTATAACCCGGCTTGCCTGGCGTTTAGCAGGGTTGACCCGGTTAGACCTCCTATGTAACAATCAGGCTATGAACTGATTGGGTCTCATCATTTCACAATTTCAATCTGTCGCTTACACCAATCGTTGTGACTGAAAGTCATCATGCATCCTGCACAGCCTCCACAAAGAATTACTGGTATTCTTATATCAGACTGCCTCACCGCCCTCAACGCGAACTGAATTTCTGTTTTCAATCTTCCTCTAACTCTTCTCTTTTGTCCTAAGTCCATACAATCATGTTGACCACGAAGCTTGAGGATGGCAGAGACCCGCAAGATGTCTCCAGGTCGGAGGTTGAGATCCTGGCAGAATTCAAACAGTTCGCTACGCAACAGCGAGAAAATGCAGAGCAAGCAAAATCAAGAAGAAAGAGAAAGGCAGAAAAAAAAAAAGAAGTAAAATTGACGGAGTTGAGGAAATTTGCCCAGAACTTCAGGCTGCACACTCCTGTGCCATCCGATCTGGTTGATATTCTTTCCAATGACCCTTCCAAGCAGAAGGAGATAATTGAAAAGGGTAGACGCGATGCAGAGCCTTTCCCGAATGAAAAACCAGAATTAGCCAAGACTAAGGAGGTCATCGAGGCCGAAAAGCAGAGCCCGCAGCCTCAGAGGGACCACGAGACAGTAACCCAGCTCCCACAAGCTTTTTCATGGGCCGATATTGTGCGTGGCGCGCCTTTAAAAGTCGATGAGCCGATTGCACCCATTTCCAGTCCTAAGGGGAATGAACCGACACCAAGCGTCTATTCTTCATCCCTTAGTGGCTTCACGAGGACTACCGAGGCAACGCAAACGACAGCGTTGACTTCGGTGTCTAGCCGGTCTAAGACTGTTCGTCACAGCCAAGTTCAAAGCCCAAATCCTTCTTTAGGAATCCTCGGGAACATTCAAGAAGTTGAAGAAGATCCACCATCCGTACTGGGCCAGAACAAGTCGGGACGATTACTACAGGATGAGCACTGTGAAAAGGATGACGAATCGCTTATCTCGCAAACATCAACGACCTACACTCCAGATCAGAGAGATGATGTCATTGTGAGGTTTTCGCAAGCCATGCTCAAAGGCCTCCACTCTCATGTCAACTATGGTGCGGCAAATAACCTATCTAGGCAACATGTCCTTACTCATCTCCGCTCGGCTTTAAGGACATTTGCTCAAGCCATTGAGGCGGATACGTCAGAAGGAACACAAGCAAAGGCGAGAAAAATGGTGCGAAGACTGAGGTCTGAAATTGCTCGCAACCTTCAGGACGTGGTGCTGAGGGATGACCAAGTTCAAGAAAGCAAGCGCATCCCGATCGACTTAACAGACAGAGAAGAAATGGGCGCTACTGAGAAGATAAACCGCTGGGATATACCTACGCCTGATCTGTATTTCCAGGCCGAAGGGCAGTCTGAACCAGATATGCAGCCCAAGTACCAGTACTACTCAGAACCGTCTCTGAGCTTTCCTACTAGGTCAGAGAGTTCCGTGGAACAGAGCGATGTAGAAGTGTTACTACATGATACCACGCAGATATATGGGACATCTATCAACCCAGTTGAAGTCATGAGGCACTTTTCAACACATCCAGCGTTTGAGAAGCTCCTTGAAACTACGCGGAAGCTCTTTGAACGATTTCACAGTCAAAAGATGGATTTGGTACGGCAACGGACATCCCTCTCGCTTCGTCGCCACTTAGGAAAACAGGGAAGCAATAACAGTGCGGCGATTTTTAACCTCGACTGGGACCTACGTGGTTTCTTAATCGCAAATTATGATGATGGCGCCCATCAAAATATCGACAAGATACTTGCTGTCACCGGTACAATGGGAAATGCGCAGCTATGCTCCGTTGGTCAATACTTTGCATGGGCCTGGCCAGGTTACAAATTCCAGCTGTTGGAGGCACTGCAGTCAGCACTGCGTGGTTCTACAAGTAAAAGTAAGTGATGTGTTTAGGAGTAACCACTACCCTGGCTAAAATTGTATTACAGATCAACGACACAAGAGTCGTCCAGCGGGACGTGTGACTGTAGACTCGACGCTTCGCATGGTAACAGTCCATGGAGCCGAGGATTTCATCATTGCTATAGCGCAGCAGGTCTCTTGGCTGATAGCAGTCTGCCAAAAAAAGCAGGACCAGCTTTCTCATGCCTACGTAGGCTTCTTTGAGGCGAACAGTGCTGAAACAACTGGCATCGCCACATTCGACATTGATGTTAAACTCGAAGTTCAATCGATTGAGCCCAGTGGTAGTTGCTGGATCACGATTGTCGGTCCCGCGATTATAGTTGCTGGATTTCCCCTCCCTGAGCGCCATCACAACGAACAGGGGCTCGAGATGTCGATCCCCGTCATGGCGGCTCTTGCGGACACTCCCCAGGCCGTTGGCTACAGAGGTGGCTTTGTTTTCAAGGCCAGACACCATGCTCTCATACCCATCAAGGACTTCGGGTCGTCCATACAATGGCATTTGATAGACACCTATCCTGAGAGACTTGAGTGGACTCATATCGACAGAGTATGCCCTACGAGACTTGGAGGCGCAATTAAGAAAGATTTCTGGAATCGCCGCTCATTTCTTGGGTGGTGTCCGCAAGTCCTTGAGCTTCTGGCAACGTCAAGCTTTGATCATGCGTCTGTACAGTACTCCAAGGCTGTGAAACCTCCAAGATGGGCCCAAATTGATAAGTTCATCATTGGGTTTAGCCAGTGGGGAACAGCTACAGCTGAAATAACTTTTGGCAAGAAAGATGGTTTCCGAAGCCTGCGGCCAGACGATTACGAAACGCTACTTGACGATGCTAAGGATACTCAAGTCATTTTGCACGACACGACTCACAAACGCGCTTTTCAAACCACTGCGGAGGATCTGATTCTCAACATTCTTCTCCATCGACAAAGCTTGCACCTACCAGCACAGTCACAAAACCCGACAGAGAAGAATGCAGTGGATATCATCCATGGTGCAGATACAAGCAGGCAGAGAACCTCAACTCGTGCTGCTATGCTTAATAACGCTGAGAAGGTCTTTTCTATCCGAACATCCATGTCCAACGCTAAAAAGGAAGAAAACCGGTTTAAATACGAAGCGAAACTGCTTTACTCGACGATCGATGGGCTCTGGGCCCAGTCATATGCAAGTGGTGACACAGCAGTAAAGCTCGGCGTCGAGTTCGGACAGAATATCACTGGATGGGAGTATATGGATGTGGTCAACAACGTCAAAGTGATATTACCTAAGTCAGTCGACTTGAAAAAATCATGCGGGCGCTGGAACGACTACGCAAAAGACATCGAAGCCATTGTCCTATTCGGAGCCAACTTTGGGGATATTCTCAAACCGGGATCATCAGAACTGTGCTCCAATTACAAATGTCTGCCACGAGATGAGTGCTACTTGGGCGTTCGAGTAAATACACTCCAGTGGCTTTGTGATCGGCAGGGGTCATCACAAGACCAAAAGAAGCTTTCGTCGTCTGGCCTTACGCTTCAGGGATCGCAAGATCTGTTCAAGCCTTGTGCGGGTACATGCTCTGATCATGTGGTTCGCATCGTAAAGCAGTCAAAAGGCCATTGCCCACTACCTCTTGAGGAGAACGGTGCGGTCATTATCGGTGAAGCTGGAGGGGGTTTGCTCCCCAAGATCTTTGGCAAGAATCGACAACCGCAACAGAAACGGTCTCGAGCTCAGCGCCAAGAACGCCAAGCTTTGTACCGTACGGAAAGGGAGACAGCCCCGATGGCAGGTTTACAGTCCCGAAAGCCTAACGTACCTCCGAAACCGATCCCTTCCTACAACAGAACATCAGAGAATACAACAGCGAGAAGACCCAGATATGAGATGTCTTCATCATCAACTGTTAGCAGTGGACCCTGGAGCGGATCTTCAGTCACAGATGGGATCGCCAGTTCGTCGTCCATTTCTTCAAGTCCATCGATGAGAACTTGGAGTGGTATAGTCGCTTCTAAAACAAAAAAAGCTGAGTTTGAGGCCAGAGTGGATAACAAGGCTGAACTGCGACCAACGGCGTAAAACTAAAATTATATCAGATCAAAGGGAGGTCTTGCTAGAAATCTTAGGTATATGTTCATAACAAAGGAGAATATAGCTGTATATATTCACCATTTTCTCGTTTCCACAAATTCAACAACTATGAAAAATAAGCACCCTCGTCACCTTCCAATTACAGGTTGGGGTGGGATGGAATGATCACCTAGCGACCTGCCTAGAAGGGCATGTTCCTGTAATGCCGAGACCAATTACCCCTCTCCAAGAACTTTTGAACCGCGGGCTAAGAAGATGGATGCGGAGCGGTGAATCTCGAGGGAGACATGGTTCCAAATAAGCTTAAATTTTACCCTTCAAGGTAGCAAAAAGGTACGATTAATTATTACTTTTGGACGATTGCTCTATAGAATGAGTGTTGACTGTCGAGGCCTTTCACGAGGCCTTTCATGGAACCATAGCATTCAGCATCGACATGCGGGGAAACGCCAAGTGCCCAGCGTTCCTTGCATACTACCCAGGAACAAATGCTGACCCGCGCCATGTTTATATCTGGCCTTGTTCCTATTTTCCACTAATTAACCAATGCCCTTCAATCCGACTTCTTGGCTCTTTCGCAATTCCCCTCATGAGCTTCCCAACGTGGAGTAGGTAGTGTCACCCAATGACTTGGCAACCGACGATGCAGACGAATCATTTACCAAAACGTCGTATTGACCGTTCAATGCCAATCGTTTCTTGCAGGGGATGGATATATCACGAGGCTTGGTGGTATTGAGGTCTGGGGCGACCGGAGTTGGCATGGGATCTGCAGGTATATAAAGATGATGGCTTGTCCACATTGACCGTGTTTCGTCCACTTGCGAAACTTCTTTTCTCAATAACCACCTGTAGCTGTTGGACTCACTTTTCGACTTAACACTATTGTCACCAAGTCGGTATCATGCGTTACACGGTCCCTCTCATGGCGGCGCTGGCTGCCTCGGCTACAGCTACTGCACCAATCGGAGCCGGAAAGCGCGCGCAGAAGCTCTACACTTTAGAGACTGCACCCGGTGAGACTGTCGAGGTTACCGAGGACGAGAAATTTCAGATGATCGACGTACGTTACCTTGTAACATAATCACAGGCTGATTGCTTACTGATTGTAGGACCATATCCACTTCTTCGACATCACAGAGTGGAAAGACCACAGCGCCGCTCCCTCAGGTGCCCGTCTCGCCAGCACAACAAACAAATTTCCCGAGAACCTTGCTCACCAAACCAACGTCAAGAACATCGTCAAGAAGGTCAACATCAAGAACATTGAGAAGCAGCTCAAGAAGTTCTCCTCATTCCACAACCGCTACTTCAACTCTGCCTTTGGCGTTGAAGCCGCTGAGTGGCTACACAAGGAGATCCAGAATGCTATCAAGAAGAGCAAGCACCCTTATGCTTCAGTGCGACTAATCCAGCACCAGGCTTGGTCGCAGCCCTCGATCATTGTGTCGATTCCTGGACAGGTTCGTCTCAAGACTGTTGTCACGGGCTCTCATCTTGACTCAGTTATTTCCAACGATCGTGGAGCTGGTCGTGCTCCGGGTGCTGATGACAATGGTTCTGCATCTATCATGCTCTTGAACCTCCTCTCTGCCTTCCTGGAGGATCCCCGTATTGCCAAGGGTGATCATCTCAACACCGTTGAGTTCCACTGGTACTCTGCTGAAGAGACTGGACTTCTTGGATCTCAAGACATTTTCAATAACTACGCCCGACTCGGTATTCAAGTTGAGGCTATGCTTAACCAGGATATGGTTGGCTACAAGGGCCGAGACGGAGTTGAGCGCTTCGGTCTTATCACCGACAATACCAGCCCTACACAGAACGACTTTCTCAAGCTTCTCATCCAGGAGTACGCAGATATCCCCTATGAGGAGTCTACTTGCGGCTACGCCTGCTCTGATCACGCTTCGGCTAACCGCAATGGCTTCCCCTCGTCATTCCTCTTCGAGACGCCTTTCGGAAACCATAACCCTTACATCCATACTCCCAACGATACTATTGCACATATTGACTTTGGTCATGTCATCGAGCATGCCAAGGTTACTGCTGGCTTTGTTTATGAGCTTGCCCACCGCAACTTTACTGTCTAAGCTGGCCGCAAAGAAAAGGAGATCGGGATAGATCGGGATTTAGTAATCTAATCAGAAAGGTTCAGAGGATTAGTCGGTTCCGTATATTCTAGTGAAGTAATAGTGAGCAGGGTTGCTTCTGTGAAATATGTGACTAACTGGTTCCTATCCTTAATGGACTCAGTGAAGCGACTATGATCTGCTCAGTTTAGTGCCAAATTCAAGATTGGGAATGTCGCGCGGGTCCAAGGTCGCCTTCCGTTTTCATACGGAACTCCATCGTTATTTGGCCAATAGCTGAAGGGGCTAGTCTATGTGATAAGATGGGTTGCATCCTAACCAGTAAGAAGCTCTGTAGTTAATGTGGGCTTGTACCACTCTGCTTACTGAATTATCGTGCGGCTGAAATCCCCCGCACACGCTTCAACAGAATCATTCTGTCTTTCTGTCGCGACGCAATCATGGATCCGCTGTCGCTCGCTGCCAGTATTGCTGGCCTCGTGAGCCTCGCGGGCGCTGTTATATCAGCGGGATACAAATTGAACTCCAAGTTGAACGAGGATACAAGCGACACCAAGACGCTGGTTACTGAGACAGCGAACTTCTCGGGTATCCTGCTGGGAGTAAAGGCACACCTGGAGTCCTTTCAATCTCTCGATGTCGATCTAAAGGCTGTTCACAACACTATCGAAGACAGCAAGCTTACGATAAAGCTTATCGATGAGTTATTAGCCAAGCTCTCAAAGTCGAATCGGATTGAGATGTTGATCAAAGCTGGCGGACGGGAGGAGCAGGCTGTGAAGCTACTTCGGCGTATCGAACAGTACAAGACGTTCTTTGTTCTGTGCTTCCAGCTTGGGCAGAGGTTAGTTGCTTTATCTGTCTACTGAGAATAGAAGAATACTGATATGACATAAGCTCTCAATCTGAAACCCTCCAGATACAGATGGACGGTATTGTGGCTCGGTTGAAGTCATTGGACGAGACCCACAAGGGCGTTGAGAAGGCGGTTGGTAAGTTAGTTGATGCTGGCCAAAGTAAGTACTTCTCTCCTCCTTGCGCAACTGGCGCTCAAACAATACTATGCAGTTCAACAACAAGAAAAGGTCATCCAGTGGCTGGGAACACCAACGGAGGATGAACATGATGATCTATGCAAGCAACGCGATGCATCCTCAGCTGAGTGGATATTGGAGAGACAAGAATTCAACAGCTGGCTTTCTTGTCCCGGTTCAGCACTATTATGCCTCAACGGAACACGTAAGTGCCTTGAACTTACTGATGCCAATGCTAAGAATTCTCTCAGAGGGCTCGGGAAAATCGGTCATCGTGTGAGTTTCTGCAAACGTTACCTCTAGGAGGCATGCCTTCTAATATGTCTGTAGATCAAAGGTCATCGAATCGCTCCAGGAGTCTACTGAGCCTGGAAGTAATGCTATAGTTTATCACTACTGTCGCTTCACCAACCCAGCCAGTCTTTCACCGACGAACCTAGTCGGGTCGCTCATAGGGCAGCTCCTCAAACAATCTTCCAACCCAAGCGTCCTCTTAGATGTTGTAAATAATGTCTACGAAAAACATCGCAAACGATCAGCTCACCCAAGTCTCCAAGATCTACAAACTCTGTTCACCGATATATCCAACTACTTCGAGAGGGTTCTAGTCGTCATCGATGGCTTGGACGAAATGAGTGGCTACTGGGAGATCCTGGACTGCCTGGAGACTCTACTTGAGGAAGATACCGAATTCAAGATTATGATAGCGAGCAGAGCTGGGATGGGCCTCGATGATGCTTTCCCATCTTGCTTTAAGATCACAATTACGTCGACAGATGTTGCATCCGATATTGAGAGCTTGGTCCGTAAGAAACTCAATAAGCGCCGATTCCGCGGGTCTGAAGTTGAGGCGGTCATCAAAGAGCTGATTGTTCGAGCCGATGGAATGTAAGTTACCAACACACCTCACTACCCGTAGCTAACAGTCTACCTCTACAGGTTTATCTGGGTCATATGTCAGATCGATCACCTGTCCCGCATCCGAACAGCTCTCAGTCCAAAGCTCGTGCAGGCCCTACCTCGCAATCTCGAGAAGACCTTTGAGCAGGCCTTTCAGACGCTTGAAGATGAAGAAGAGAAGAAGCTTGCGAAGCGCATCTTGCAGTTTGTCATGTTCTCCAACAGACCCCTCGATTTATCAGAACTGGTTGAAGCTATCGCCATTACATCAGATACAAAGACACTCGACGATGTGCAAGCCAACTCATTGCGTGAAAAGAGTTACGTTTTCGAGCTCTGCGGAAGCCTGGTTCGTGAATCTCAGGCAACATCAAAGATTGATCTGGCACACTACTCTGTCTATCAGTTCCTCCAGTCTCCCAAGATCGAGGGGAACAGGGAAAATGAACTCTATCTTGACAATTCCCTTGGCAATATCGAGCTTCTGACAGCTTGCATCCAATATCTGACGATTGAGAACATTTCGACCGGTGGCATAGCCGAAGAGGTAGAGGCTGCACTGGAGGATGATGATCTATACATCAGCCCCGAAGTATTTACAAATACGCCATTCCTCCAACATGCAGTCAGTAACTGGCCAGCATATACCTCGAAGATCTCAGAAGCTGAGCTTAAAGGCATCTGGACCTCTGTTCTACTTCCGTTCTTCGAGCCTAGTTCGAAGTACTTCAAGTTCTGGGTACGCAAAGCACGCTATCTTCACGGATATTACAAGTATCCTCCGGGAATCACACCACTACACGTCGCTGCTGCCCATGGCTTGCCAAATCTAGCCAGAATCCTTTTGGAAGATAACAGTCTTAGTAAAGCCACCTGGCAGGTATCGAAAGCCAAAGTGGGAAGCAGGACGCCGCTACACATGGCTATTGAGAATGGCCAGAACTCGGTGATAGAACTGCTTTTAGAACTTGATCTTATCAACTCAACAGACGAGAGAGACAGAACCCCTCTGCATCTAGCTATTGAGTGTGCAAACGAAGAAGCCGTGACCAAACTCATCTCAGCTGGTGCAAATGTGAACCACTGCGAAGCTGATGGACGAACACCGCTTTTCATCGCCATTGAGAACAACTGGGATGGTCTCGCGACACAACTTGCAGAGATGGCGAGCCAGCATACTACCATGCCAGATGGGCGTGGGCCACTCCATCTCGCAGCACAAACTGGAAGCATAACGTGGATGAAATGTCTGATGCTCAGGTTTCCTCCAAGAGCCATAAACAAACCTGATGATGATGGTTGGAGCCCTCTACTATACGCTGTTGATAGGGGCCATTTGGATGTCGTGAAGCTTTTATTGTCAAATACTAACTGTATCGAGGTCGGTGACAAGAACGGATGGACGCCTCTCCATGCTGCTATCAAGCAACAGAATGTGGACTGCGCTACCGAGTTACTAATCTCCAATGTTCCGAAACTGCCTTTCTCAGAATATAGACCAGAAGAGCCAACAAGAGGACTGGGAGAACCTGACCCTGGGATGACGGGGAAATATGGTGGGGGATACAGGCCCAGGCCGTCCGCTCCGACAACTAGAGAAGGCCCAAGTCGACGCTGGGAAGAGTTGGAATCATCATCTCAACCCCAGCCGCAGACAACGGTTTTGTCGCCATTACTTCTGGCAGTCTCCAGCAACTACAAGGTCGGGGTTGACCTACTCCTACGCCACGCCGAATCCTATGGACGACAGGAGATAGGATTGTTAGAAGAAGATGGCGAGTGCCTCAAAGCATCGATGATGTTGACTGAAACAACCATCTTCAAGAAGCTCATTCCGGTCTCCACGGCAAAGAGCATACTGGCTGTTCTACCCGATTGTCTTGAGAAGGGCGGCGTATTCATGGAGATGTTGAAGCAAAGACTGGACAGTGCTTCTGCACATAAGCAACTTCTACCAGAGGCGTTGTCGGACGACAGACTGACACTTGAGATTCCGCATATTATCCTGGATACTTGGCCCATCCAGCACACTTCTCTTCCTGACAATATTCTTCACCTTGCCGTACAGGTTGGAAACGACCACGACTTACGCTTGATGAAGCGTCTAATAGATGGAGGGGCCAATACCTCTTATGCTGACAAGGGAGGGGAGACCCTTTTGCATACGGCAATCGATCATCTTAACTGGCCCGCTGCTAACTTCATGATTGAAAACCTGCCATTTAGCGAGGAGATACTGTCTAGTGCTCTCCATAGTCTCATCGACGTCGCTCCAACACAAGGAAAAGAAATCAGTCCTGGGATTCTCGCAATCCTGAATCTGCTCCTCGAAAAGGGCGCCGATGCCAATAGTCTGGATGCATCTGACAGTAGTGTTTGCCACGCAGCAGCTGCTAGAGACGACACTGTGCTCTTGGAATGGGCATTAGAGAACAAAGCTGCACTAGTTGCTCCGACCTCAAGGGACGATACTCCAATCACAGTGGCTGTGAGGTATCGGAAATATGAGAACTTGCAGTGCCTTCTTGACAACATTCTTCATACCTCGCCAGAGAATCTGATTGAGTTTCTGGCGACGCCGAGTACAAGCTCTGGGACGCCCCTCATACAGGCCATTGAGCTCTCTGACATCCAAATTTTGACCAAGCTTGTGGAAGCTGACAAGGCTGCCGAGTTGCTGGTTAAGAAGGATATCGACGAGGATCAGAGTAGGCGGCTGACAGCTTTTACTGATGCACTGTGTACTGCTATTCGCAAGCAATCAGACGAGGCTGCGATGCTGTTAATCAGATCGATGAGTGATATCTCATCAACAGGATCATCAGGGGAGACGCCACTACATACGGCAGTGAAAGCGGAAGACGAGAAGATGGTAAAAGCGTTGCTTGAGCACGGGGCACAGCTGAACGTACCGCATCGCGACACCGGGGAGACACCATTTGCAGCTGCAACAGTCGCAAATCTGACAAGCATAAAGGCTATTCTAAGCGAGCAGCAAGTAGACTATCAACCACAAGATATCATTGCAGCAGCCAAAGCTGGAGATGAAGCCTTGGTCGCAAAGGTCTTGGCTGCATACCCTGATGATTCGTACAATCAGAGAAAGGCACTTTTCACAGCACGAAAACTACGCCAGAAGAAGATTGAGAAGACCCTGTACGAAGTTTTGCCAGCAGAGGCTGCATCCTCTCTGATAGACGATATAACTAGGAATGCATACGGCGATACAGTTCTGCACCAAGCAGTTCGTGCGATGAACCCCGAGAAACTTAAGTCTTTGTGCAGTGGGGGTGATAAAGAGCTATTGGATGCTTACGACCTTGGCGGTGACTCTGCTTTGATGCTTGCTATTCGGATGTGTCATTGGGCCGGTGCTGAGGTGTTGGCTAAGGAGGGGGCGGATATAGATGAGGCTCTGGAGAAGGCACATGCCGAGAAGTGTGAAATTTGGATTGATAAGCTTAACAATCTGAAAATCCGTTATGGAAGGGTCAGGGAGCGTGTATTTCCCTCTGGAAGTGCTAGAGTTTAGTATTAGCCTTGACTAGCAAGTGAGGAGTGCCGTTTCAGCAGTAAAGATTGACTGAGTTCTAATGACTATAGTATGCCAAAGAGCGCCCAGGGTAGCTTCACAATCCAACACCCCCGGTATAGGCTACTTAGTGCTCCCGACTCCAAGTTTGTCCCATCAAAACTTGATCTGGCGAAACCCAGAATATACTCATAACACTGGAATGAGATGTTGTGTAGAAGTTAGAAACAACACCAGGAGGCCACGGGCTGGCTGTAGTTGACAGCGCTGTGCCATCGGGAAGTTGTCTTGTGATAGTCCAGTCCGAGATCTTCCCGTCCGTTGATATAGTCCCATCACCTCGACATATAGCACCTGTCGGGGTAATCCACCAGAGACAAACAGTCATGTTGTCTCTGTAAACAGCAGTCATGTTACTTGTGCCGACACTGCCAGGGCTGTTGACGTATTGGACCTTCCAACTGTCAAGATCTTGTCCTTCTCGATGCGCCTCAACCACCCTTTCGGTTACACTAGACCAGAAAATCCTTATTGGTTTCCCGACGCCAGAAACACAGAGTGCACTTCCACGAGGCCTCGCGTCAGGTTCAGTATGGATTGTAAACCCTTTCCACGTCATGGAACCGGTGTCAGAAACGAGGTTACAGAACACACCTCGGAGATCACCACCTTTCCCACAGTGTCAATGAACCTGTTACATCAATTGAGTTTGATTTGGAGAATCACAGCTGTTGCCTACGAGCCCTGGACTGAGGCCTAATCCGGGTAAATGCGCTCTAGATACAGGGTATTTTATTGACCAAAATCTCACCGATGGCATTCTAGACTCTGTCTCGCAGGATCGGTATCAAAACATGCCACTTATTATCCAGTCACATTCCTGCTTTTATCATCATGTCTCATATGATCAGAGATAATCCATTTCGGTCATAGCGCAGAGAAGAAACATTGCGTGGCACAGTTGACACTTTCGGGCATTGTGGCGTCCTCGGGAACATCCATAGTTTGCAATCGTGAGTTGCGGACTAGACAGCAAATCATGGGTCGACGCCGTTCCTGTGCCATACCCCGAATACTCCCGGAAGCCTCGATAAGCCATCATGCAGCGTGCGATATAATATTTCACCGACATATCAATTAAGAGGAGGGCACCATTCATATGTTCTGATTGCGTGTGTCTTGCGATAAGACTTTCCTATCGTTAAGCGAAATAACTAGAGTGCCTTCAACCTCAACTCAGTCTTGGTCACTTCTAGAGAGCGAGCAACTTAATCAAGAAGTCAAGATATATCTCTGAAGGATAAGTTAGTAACTATATATACGAATACTTTATTCTTAGATTAATCTATGTCAACCAATATATGGGAAACCCGATCTTAGGTCACTTCAAGTTGTGTATAGGTAATGTATTTGCTGTAGTATTCAACCTTAATCCTTTCAATGTCGCGGGTTGGCCAGCAGTTCTAGGATCTTGCGAGGGTCTAGGTAGCTAGTTAGTTAGATTCTTAGCTTACTAGAACGAGTATCTAAGTACATAACATAATGAAGGCATTATTCTAAATCGCAGATCTGTCACTTAGGTTAGGTCACGTACTTTTGGAATTGGGAAAGTAGTGGGTGAAAACTCATTTCTCGTTTTAACCCAGGCTAAACCAGATTATTGCTGATAATCATTGCTCTGGATCGTGAACTCAAGGCAACTAGATCAAGGATGACTTTCGTTACTCAGATGTCCCGGGCGCATGAAATGGTTCAAGCCACATGCCTCACCTGCAGAAATGCTGCATGGTCTCTCAGGTCATGACCAATAAGAGACGAACACATAACGCTCGTCAACAAGTTGGGCCGTGCAGCAGGCTCAGAACTTGATTTTCCTACCTTATTTATGCAAAATGAGTTGTTCATTAACAGCCCGTCTCTTCGCTGATTTGCACATTTCTCAAGGTTCCATATGTTAGCCTGGGGAATCTCTACTAACTGCTTATCTTGACTATGGCCTCAACTACCCCTCTTTCAACACGAACAATCTCTCTATCGACAGCTCTGGTCCGACATACGACTCTCACCATCAATTCTACAGATATCTTTCCATTGTTAGTATGTTCACAATATGAATCTTTGCAAAACTTGTCGAAAAGCTTTGCCCAACATTCCGGGGTCAGGGGGCGACGAAGACTTAATCACATCAACTTCCGAGAGGCCGTTAGAAGACGGGAGTTGGCATAAATCAGAATATCTTGAAGATGACGACTGGTATTGGAAAGGCCCCTTCCTTCTGCACAAATCCTGGGACTCTCTGGTCGTGTCACTGGGCCATGACTGCCCTTTTTGTTGGACTCTTTGGCGGAAAATCCGATCCTCTCCGATTACATTTCCATCCAATGAGAGAATAACTGAATTTAAAGCCGAGATCACCGAGATTATTTACCAACGCGACAGCGATGAGTATTCAGTTTATGTACGTTTGATGGGTCATGGGCTAGAGACAAAGGAGTTACTTCTCTATCTATCAAAGACAACAGAAACGTGCTACAGGGGTAAGTCATTAAATAAGTCTTTGACAAGTTCTATTGTTTATACTAAATAACGTTCAATTATTAGAGGCAGAAAGGGAGTTTCCGCTTCCCGTGCAACATACGCCTGCGTCAGCTGCTAATGTCGCAAACCGCTGGATCAAGACTTGCGAGGCGAACCACGAGAAGTGTCTGAAGCAAGCTGCTCCGCCAGAAGATGCAAAAATGCCAACTCGGCTGTTGGATCTGGGCGACGCCAATTCAAATACCTGGCATCTTTATCAGAATCCAGGACATGTTCCATATGCCGCGCTGTCTCACCGATGGTCCTCCGACACGCCTGAACTAAATACCAGCAATTGTCAGAATTATTGCCATCTTCAACCGGACAGCGCCCTGCCACAAAACTATCAGGATATCATCGGTATATGCCGCGCTATACCTATCCGATATCTCTGGATTGATTCTCTCTGCATCATACAAGATGATAAGGGCTATGAATTTAGCAGGGAGGCTCCATTAATGATGGATATTTATCAATATGCATTCCTTACGCTATCAATTTGCTGGGAGGCCCCAGGCTTTTCTATTTTTCGCAAGTGTCGACCTCGCAGCATACCTCGACCTCCTCCGCCACTATGTTACGAAGACGGTAAATGTATATCGGTGCCAGGTGGGTGGGGGTTTGTAAACATGAGAATACCGGGAGAATGGGAACTTCATGTGGGTGAATCATCCATCAATCAGCGGGCGTGGGTCCTACAGGAACAATGCCTCTCGAGACGGCTACTCTACCTCGGGAATGACCAATTGTATTGGGAGTGTGACGGATGCGCCGAGAGTGAAGTCTCTGCTGACTATATTTCCCCGGGAGGGCGTCGTTCGTCCATTCTCAATCTTACTGGGCATCTAAAATGCTCGGCCTGGAATCGGGTACTGCTACAGTATACTGGAAGCGATCTCACATTCGAGAACGACCGGCTCGTTGCCATAGCGGGCCTTGCTAAGTTGATCGCAAGTAAGACTGGTGGCACATATTTTGCTGGCATTTGGCTAGACACTTGGATGCAAGACCTTTTATGGCAGCCAGTAAAAAGAAAAGCGCGAAGCTCGAAACTTAAAGCACAGGGAATCACCATGGTGGCACCGTCGTGGTCTTGGTTGGCATTTTCCGGATTGGTGGAATCAGGTCTCACTTTTTATGGAGATGGACCGAAGATCTCAATCGCGAACCCTAACTCATTCCACTCATATGAGTACCGAATTTTGGCTCTATTAAGTCAAACAGTAGTCATCCCACCTGAAAGCGACCCTTTCACCTCCTTCGAACGAGCGATTTTGAAGATCCGATGCCTTCTTTTGCCAACAACATTCGCCGGCATTCCCCACAGCGACAAGCTATCATGGTTCTTCCGTCAAGACTGTGATGTCAAGTTGCCTTCAGAGGGACTAGATTGTTTCCGGCTTCAAGGATGTGATCAATTTGGTGGTATATATATCACATTTACTTTCCATTTTAGCAAGCCTTTAGACACGTCTTTGCAATATTTCCTCGCCCCACTATATTGTTGCCCGGAGCCGTGGAACTATCCTCGACCGTCACGTGTTTATGGACTCGTGCTGCAGAAGGGCCTGAGGCAGGGTAACGAAGAATATACAAGGGTAGGAAGTTGGGAAGATGATTATCGTTTCTCATCTCAACTCAGTCCTAGTATTAGCAACACGATCATCAAACTCGGCGTTGGCAAGAAGTCGACCTTGCGTGATGGAAGCCTTACGAAAAATGAACGGGTTTTTGACTCAAAACTTCGCAAGTACGCAGCGAGTCATGTTGCTTCGAAAGTGAAATTTCCTATGCCGGTTGTCAAAAAGGCGATGCAGCATCAGCCAGATTCTGGAGAAGTAGAGAAGAAAGCCGGCGTTTCGGGACCCACGGCTACTGAGCAGGAGGCGAATCAAGCAGATGAGGATGAAGAGCCCTTTTTCCGCGACGAATGGGTCAAGTGTTCGTTGCTACCGCATTTCACTACAGCAAAATGGGGCACGATCTCCTTAGTATAGCTATCTTAGAAGTATGAATTCGTTCATTTGGTGAGCCAGATTATTACAACAGACTACTTTTAGCTCCTCTGGAACCAACTCCTAATGCTGCACTTCAGTGTCTTGTATCCTCTCGAATGGCCTAACCTTTTATATTTTTGACATTCAACCCATGGGTATATATATAGTGAGGATACCTGGAACAGTTGCGAAGCACCTAATCCATATAAACTTCTTTCTTATCACCATTACTTAGAATGAAAGTAAGTGCTCTTTTCGCTGCAAGACTATCTCGTAGATGCCATGTAGTCTTGCCCGACCTAGATTGGATGTATTTGATCTCTCTTATTAACCTTCAAGAAGATTGTACTAGCTTTTGTAGGCAGGATTCCATGCAGAACCGTACGTAATCTTGATGGAGCACTCATTGCAAGAACTCTGCCTTTCTTTTACCGTGTATTAAATCCATATAACTATTCATATATTGGCCCTATGAAGAATGTATTATAACACCAAATCTACTGGGTCCTTACCACCCGAACTGCTCAAACTGAAGTGAGATCGCAGCCCCATTTGAGACCATTCGAGACGTTGCCGACTGCCTCACATCTTTCAACAACCCAGATGGTCCACATGCCAAAACCAGTACCCTTGAATTCGCAGACATTCCTTGTACAGTTTGGGCCACAATATCATCAATGTTAGGACGTCCACGTAGAATTGGAATTCCAAGAATAAGGTCTTGTTGAGACACATCCGAGTGACCGCGTGAATCAGCCATTTCCACGCGATCTTCCGAAATCGACCGCCTGGAAGTCGGGGATGGCTGGTCACTGGTGACCTTTTCCGTCAGGCCTGATCCGCCAGTGATGTTGATAGAGATCTTGAATCCTTGAGCGCGAGCAATGCTCTCAAGGTAGGGAGAGAACCATTCCAAAAGATCTAGAAGCAGTTGTTGGTTAGTCGGAACTAGTTGTGGAAGTAGTGGGAGACATACCTCGATTTCTCATGGCCCAAACAACAGTGATGTCCCTATGGACAGCGGCGTCAAGATCTCGTAGAAGCTGAAGTGCGATGCCAAATCCAAAAGTACCGCCACTACCACCAGCGAAGATCAAAACCTTGTCGTATGCAGCAGGATTGGGGATGTGCCCATAGGGCCCATGAACCGATGCTTTTAGTGTAACCCTAGGGTCTTTGAGGGCGTATTCATGCAGGTCGCGGGTGAAGCCATCATGTGCGTCAACCACAAACTCAGTTGGTTGCGTGCTCACTATGGTAAAGGGATGAGTCTCAAAGTATCGAACCCCAGGAATCCAAAGGTATGCGTGCTGCCCAGACTTCGCACCTAAAGGACTCTTTTGCAGAGTGACCCTTGTACCGCCGCTTGGGAGGGGCTGGAGTGTTGCGGTGTTGTTGATGCCGTGATAGAGTAGACTGGTCGCTCGTACCAGGCGATCAACGATCCACAATCCTGCGGCTATAAATATGACGATCATGACCTTTTGGGTAATATCTGGATGATGAAGACATATGAAAACAACCAATAACATGAATAACAGAACATGGAGAACATAAAAGAGCTCATAGCGTCGGCGTTGGAGCGCCAAGGCAACACCCACTGTAGAAAACATAGTGAAGGCGGCGAAAATGACAAAGTATTGCTTTGCTTCATAAAGCTTAGATGGTTGTGAATCCTGATAGAAGGCAGAAGCCATAGCAGCATGAATGACCACAAGAGCGGAGGTCATTAACCCCGCCGCTCTGTGAAGTGGATTCAAACGGTCGTAGGTCCATCCTGTAAGAAATGCAAGCGGTGTGTTTTTGAGACTGAGAAACACCGTCAAACAAAGATTTGAGACTGCTAACCTGAAGAATGTTAATAACATGTCGGAAGACGAAAGAGCTTAATTACCATCCAGCTCTCATTGGGACGATATAATCCCAGGACAATATGCTATCATCGACTTTTACAAAGAAGAAACCCAAGTTCAAGCCAAAGTAAGTAATGTAAAGAAGAACATGTCCGAGCGAAGGTGCAATAGAGATTTTTCTCGATAAAAGAGATTTAATACTAAACAGATGAGAACAGACCAGTAACCTTTGAATTGGTTCTTACCTTGCTGAGTAGCTGGAAGGTCTTCCAGGCAAGCCAGTCTTTCGCCACAAGTAGGTCGTAGCATAATAGGTAATAAAGACGCCAATCAAGCCAGAAATAGCTGCTGCGTAGAGTTTCATAGCATCGCGGTCATTTTGGGCTCGGGCAGCCAATATCGGCACCCAATTTATCTGAGGGGGCGGCGTGGACATAATAATGCAAAAGAAGTCAAAAACGGGTCTTATTTGGAAGAACCGATAATTGTTTCCCTTCTGAGTGTATGATTTGAAGGAATTGTTTTGACCTCAAGGGCTCTGGTAACACTATATATGTCTTGGCGGGATACGATATTGTCCATGTTGACCTTTGCATCCATCAGCGGGCGTCAAGCGATCCAGAATCATCACATGCCGGATTGCAAGACTGGACTGGAGAGAACTGCCGACATAGCTCGGCAATCTCACTGACCCTATAAAGGAGGTCTTAATCTCAAAACCGTAAGCCTTGCTAGCTATAGCTCATGATAAGCTTTCGGTTAGATGCCATGATACGGGGGGTATTTGATTAGAACGCGGAGCCTTGCGCGCGCGGTTATTAGTAATAAAGCGTCGTACCAGGTGACAGGGATTGATTCCATGACATCTCGTACCGAAAACGAAAAATAGGAGTGGCGTTATGCACTATGGCACCTCCTTGCTCTACCATTAGATTCAAATGGTACGTTATAGGTATTTCACAATTACAAGATAGAGGTCGCTAGGGGATAACTGACTATGCAAATTGAAAGCTTGATGCTTGTTAATGTATTAATGTATTGATGGAGAAGCTGGAAAATATATTAAATAATTAGATATACTGAGATACTAATAGTGATAGAAAAGGCAAACAAGGGAGATAACTTACTAAGCCCATGTTTTAGAGTCTGGACCCGGAAATCTCGAAACGTTCGACTGACTGGCTTTGATCTATCCGGTGGGATATTGAACTTGCCGACCCTGTAAAGCGGGGAAGACTGCGGGATACAAGGTTATGAGATCTTAGCATCAGGTATAACCGAGGTTTGCTCCTTTCTATGTATGATTGATAGTCAAAGCTAATAACATCTTAACAAGATATATTAAGCTAACACACATCAGAATAGTCTGATTTTTTTAGAGGCTCAAGCCTAAACCTATATCAGTAAGTAATTACAAAGTACCTCATTGATATCAGAATCGCAGGTATTAGTGATTTCTCTAGTATGGCATTATTATTAATTAATATTTACTAAAGGAAGTCGAATTATTGAGTGGAGCCCAGTGAAAGGTTGTCGCGAACATCGATGACGTGAGCTATACTGTTAGACCCGTTATTTGCAGTGTCGCAACGTCATCAGACATTCATTCGCGAATACTGATGCTTGCATTTGCATAATATTACGTGCTTGACATCTTTCATTTTAAACTTATATGTAGCCTTTTTTTATCCTTAAAAACTTACAGTGTTAAACAATCATACCCTCAACTTTATTCATCTTGTATCTTAACCAGGACATTGCCCTGACTTTTCAGCATAACCATGGCTACTCGTGAGTTTAAGCCTTGAACGGAGGCCATGCAGACAAAAGACATATACTGACATTTCAAGACCACGCGAAGAATGAAGTTCTTAAGGCCGCTGCCTTGTTTGATGTATCGCACATCACCGCTGTAGTAACAGGCGGCGCAACCGGCATTGGTCTGATGATCACCCAAGCTCTGCAGTCCAATGGCGCCAAAGTCTACATCACAGGCCGCCGTAAAGAGGTTCTGGAGCAAACCCAGAAGACGTACGGCACAGGTCCTGGGAGCATCCATCTCCTCCCTGGTGATGTCAGTGATAAGGACGAGGCTATCCGTCTTGCGGAGGAGGTTAGCAAGAAGGAGCCAAACGGGATTCACTTACTCGTTAACAACGCTGGCATTGCAGAGGATGACAACACCAAATTCTGTGAGTCGGTCGGCGTGCCACACCGGAGCTAGTGCTGATGCTAACCATACTTAGCCTCGGCTGGCGAACCAGACACAAGTGACGCTAAGGCTCTTTCGGAGCACTTTCTCAAAACGGAGCCAGACCAATGGGCCAATACGCTGAAGACGAACGTAACGGGACCTTACTACATGTCCATGGCATTCCTCCCACTACTCGCAAAAGGTCGTGAGACTACACCAGGTTATTCATCCCAAATTGTTAATGTCTCCTCGATTTCGGGAGCCATGAAAGGTTCCAGCATGGGACAACCAGCCTATGCCACCTCCAAAGCTGCCCTTACCCACCTCAGTCGCATGATAGCTACTCTCACCAAGGACATCAAAGTGCGAGTTAATGTTATCGCGCCAGGGTTATTCCCCAGTGAGATGACTACTGGAGAGTCTGATGAGGGGAACAAGAGCAATATTGACAAGAAGATGACTAACCTAGCAGGACGGCCTGGTCATGATACTGACATGGCTGCGACTATTCTTTTCCTTGCTGGAAAAGGTGGGTTGTTTTATAATGGACAGATTGTCTATCCAGACGGAGGTAAGGCTCTCTCAGTTGACTTCTCTACTCTTGTATTGACCTTTTCCTTAGGTTCAACGCTTATCAACCCAGCTATTGCGAACTAAAATTGTTAAGGCTGAGGCAGCGGAGTAGGATAGGTATCACAACATGGCACATGGAGTTGACGATCGACATAGTCTTTGTATCATAAGTTAAGAATTCTTTGTTGAGTCTAACTATAACCTTTACCAATATATGAAGCCACATTATATCAACCACTTTAAACCTGCTCGTTCTCCTCAGCGATGGCTCGGCTCTTCTCAGCGCTAAGATCAGCACCCTCAGCGTTGCGTCGGAACTCCTCCTCCTGCAGTGTCAACTCCTCAGACAGTTGGCTATGGGCCTTCCACACGGGCTTGATCTCAAAGAGACGATCCATGGTGTCGAGAGGCAGACCCTTGGTCTCAGGGATGAAGAAGAAGACGAAGATGGAAGACATGATCATAAGCGACGCGAAGAAGAAGTAGACGCCATAACCCATCTTGAGGAACATCTGGGGAGTAAAGCGAGAGACGATGAAGTTCCAGAACCAGTTGTTGGCAGCAGCAGAAGCTTGACCGAGTGATCTACAGCATGTTAGTAATGTGTCTTCATGGAAATATGATGGAAGGAACGTACCTGGAGTTCTCGTTGAACATCTCAGAGTTGAGAACCCAGGGAATGGGGTTCCACGTGGGCGAGTAGAAGGCAGTCCAAAGATAGAAGAAGAAGACGGCAGCGATACCACCACTCGTCATCTTAGGGGCCTCGCTTCCATCGGCAGTAGCAGCAGCAACCTTGGCAGCGGGGTCGGCAATCTTAATATAGGCACCGATGAACCACATGCAGAGGGAACCACCGACTGAACCGATGATAAGAAGCTTTCTGCGTCCAACAGTCTCAATCAGGAACAGGATGAAGATAATAGTGATAGCGGTTTTGACGACACCAAAGATACCGGTGGTCAAGAAAGAGGTGTTAGTGCCCTGGATACCGATGCTCTTGAATACAGTCGGGCTGTAATAGTTGATAGCGTTGATGCCGGAACCGTTCTGCCAGAGGAACATCATGCCGCCGAGGAAGAAACGCCACTGGACCTTGCGGCTCTTGAGCGCACCAAAGGGTTTCCAGAAACCAGGGCCGACTTCCTTGTTGTAGCGCTCGAGTTCCTGGTCGATGTAGCTGACCTCTTCAACGAGATAGAGGTCAGTGGCCGGAAGCTGTCTCAACCAGCACAGGTTCTTCATGGCCTCCTCGCGACGACCCTTGGAGAACAGCCAACGAGGCGACTCCTTGATCCAGAAGGAACCGAAGAGCAGCATGCCGGCGGGAATGAGCTGGACAGCGAAGGGAATGATCCATTGCTTGTGGCTAGGAGCCATAGTCTCAGCAAGTCCATAGTTGATCCAGAAGCCAACGAGGCCACCAATCTGCCAGCCAAGCTCGTAGATACCAACGAGACGACCACGAATAGCAGGAGGAGACAGCTCAGAGCAGTAGATAGGTACCATGTTCGAACAAGCGCCAACACCAACACCAGCGAGAACACGACCGCCGATGATAAGTCCCAAGCCACGATCAGCATTAGCGCCAAGCATCAGACCCGCGCCGAGCATGAAAACAAAGCTAAAAGTAATAAGGGAGTATCGTCGACCGATGAAATACGATGTGATGTATGCGAACAAACTGCCGAAGAAAGCACCGGCTTGATAGACGGAGACGATGTTGGACTTGAGAAGAGCGAGGTCATTGGGTTCGTACGAGGCAAAGTCGAATTCCTCCGTGAAGCTCGGCAGCGCGATTGTCGTGCCGATGAAGGCAGAGTCGTAGCCGATCATGCATGATGCGAAAGACGCGATGGCAGCGGAGACGTACACGCGCCAGTTGTAGACGGCCTTGGGAGTCGGCCTGTCCTCATTGACGGCGAAGATGTTGTTGATGGAGAGACCCATGATGAGAGATTGTCAGCCAGCACGAGAGATTGTGTTGTCTGTGGAGGAGATGAAGATCTGGGGATCGAAATTTTTTAAGTATGGGGAAGAGAACAGCGCTTTTAATATGCGTCTGGTCCAATGGCCACGAGCCAATTACAGCGCCGACTTCGCTTGAAAATTTATCCCATCCCTGGTCGTAGTCTTGGACTGGCGCGTCTTAGCGCGTGCACTGAGTTGTGCGGAGAAGGGCTCGTGGTAGGACTAGAAAGGTCGAGATTCAGAAAACCCCGCAGACGCTGGGGTAGCGCCAAGGGAGATTTTTCGCTCTAACCGGAACTCGGAGCGTGTATGGCTAAGAGTTTACCCCCCTGCGATGCGCTTAATTTCCGTATTCAGTCTTGAAGGATTGGAAGCTGTTGGTTTGCCTACATTGGGAAGTTCTGGGGTTTGCAACCAGATTCTGGGGACCCCGCATGGAATTAAACTAGTGGGGTAAGTAATCATCCCCACGTGTCTGCTGATGCAAAGGATTCGTCGTAAGCTCGGGGGTAAGCGTTGATCCCTCTATACGATTCACGCGTTGGATAAGTGCCAGCAGCCAAGTGCCAAGTGTTCATCAGTTTAATGTGAGCGTAAATACTCACACCTTGAGAAGTTGCTTGTATTACCTCGGATGAAAAGGTGTCTAATGGGATTGATCCAAAGGTGCAGGCGATTGCAAGTTCATGGTGGAGCTGGCCAACTGCAACGAGGCCCATATCCGCCACGCGACTCGAAGATCTTATCCAGGAAGCAGAATGACAGTTGACAGATATGGATCTCAGAACAAGGACCCCGTATTGGATCGCGACTGTGGAGAAAAGGGAAAGGATCTGGTTAAGTCAGGGGGGTCGGTAGATTGAACCGACCGCGTTCCTTAACAGGTACATTACAGCGTAGGCCATGCTTGTTTACCAATTCAGACGGCAGTGACCTACAATGTCTAGATCCCTTCCCCAGAGTTTATCCCCAGGCGCTAATCTTCCCCACCGGCTTTCGACTTGTGATCAGCTTTGGTGGAATTGGGGAAATTGCCCCAGGCTGATTGGCTTACGAGCCGAAGTGCGAGCTAGCCAATGTGACGGGCTCAGGGAACGCAAAGGGGATAAAGAAATAAGAGAAATCTAGTGACAGGGACAGTAGGCGCTCCTAAGATTGATGTGACGTAGCTGATGTTAGACCTGGCCAAATGTCGTGGAGCAAAATTTGTCAAACGAAGCCAATCGTGTAAGTGAATGATGAAGCAGGAATTGGGCTCGCTGCGGCACGCCAGTAAAACGACTCGCGAAATCGCTTCTGAAACTGCTACATCTATACTCAGACGCTGAAGATCTATTGGAAGATCTGCGAACAACTCCCACCTACGGAAAGAGGCCATATGAGTTTTGTCATCGAGACAGTATAGGGTAGGTGAACAGGATGTGAGGGACTTCCATGTCTAGACTTGGTGGGACCCACAAAGGTTTAGTGTTCTTTACTCCACCTACGGAGTACAAGAGGATTAATAATAAAACAAGATAGATAGGTACCTCACAAGGTTAGTGAAGAATCTAAGAGAGTGATATAAAGTAATTGTATAAATAGTATTCTATATAAAATAGAAAATATAGCGATCTTGCGCCTATATTTTCTTTAGAGCTTGCTATAAAGAATAAAGTTTGTAAAGAACTTCAGGTTACATGGCTGCGCTAACCTATTACGTTAACCCGTATATCGTAGCGAAAACAGGCCCCGCTCAATAGAGCTAACCAGAATGTTGCCGCTCTGGAAGTAAGGGTAAACAGACCAAGCACCATAAAACTGCGCCTCACCACCAACAGCATCATCCTCAGGGTGGACATCGAAGAAGCCTATTTCCTCGAACAGCGCGCCAGTGTCATCCTGAGCGATTGAAGACACATTCACCATGCGCAGACCAGATCCATAATTGGCCTGGTATGACACGCCGCCAACGACGTACTGGTTATGATCGATAGAGCGAACAGGGCTCTTGTATACGCCACGGAAGACAGGGTACTCAAGATCCTGGATGTCGACAATATATGTGGTTGTGTGCTGGTCAGCTGCAGGACCAGTCTTTTCTTGCTCATCCAGCTCGTCGTCGAGGAGGAGATACTTGTGATCTTCCGTCACCCAGCCCTGGTGGGTGTATGTTGCGCCGTTGTATGTAGTGCGCGACAGCTGGCGCGGCATAGTACGGCGCGAAATGTCAACGATAGTGAGCGCATCTTCATTATAGTTGAAGCAAATCTCACGACCCTGGAATGCCTTTTGGGGACCACGGTAGATAACGCACTGCGCGTCGTGGACGTAGCCATCCGAAGCAACACAGCCTGCATCCTGAGGACGCTTTGGGTTAGACACGTCGATCATCCACAGGCCAGCGCGACACTTGAGATCGTAGGCTGTACCGACGGCGGCAATAAGCGCGGTTTCCTCGTTGGCGACGATGTTGTGGCTGTTGCCGAAGGCGCTGAAGTGTGCGGCCAAGTCGCTTCTGATGCTGAAGGTAGGGGGGTTTGCCTTGTCGGTGTTGAGGAGCTTGGTGAGGTCGAAGATCTGGAGACCGTGGCCAGCTGCCTCTGAGCCGATATAGGCGTAGTTGCCGATGACCTTGATGTCGCGCCATGAAGAAGCGACGGTCTGGGTTGGGAGGCGTCCAACGTAGGTTAGACTGCCGTCGGGGTGAACTTCTGCAAAGGCTGTACCGTCTGTTTGTCCAAGAAGGGCAAACTCACGACCACTGGAGGCATGTGTCCAGCCTAAGAGATCAGTTAGCAAAATGAAGTGTCACAAAATAAGGCTAGCGATGGAACATACCCCAGACATCATTGCCGACGCGTGTTCGGCTGCCCATATCCTGGTGGCGCAGGAAGCCCAAGAGGTCAATCTTGTTACAAGAGTAACCTCCCGCCTTGCCATCAGAGCAAGGCGTGCCAGAGCTGAGGACCTTGTAGCGATCTTTGTCAAAGACACCAGCCGCAGCCTCACTCTCGTGAAGAGCCATCTTGCGCTGCTTAAGCTCTCCCATACCAATGGCATTAGGCGCACTCTTGGCACGGAGGTAGTCCTCATTGTACTTGGCCGTGTTGATCCTCTGGGTCTGTGCGACGGCAGAGCCCGCGAGGGTGGCTAGGAGGAGAGAAGTGATGCTGGCCTTCATGATGACGGGTTGGGGAGGGTTCAAAGAGATGGTGAGTGAGAAACTACCGAGCGAATATCACGAGAATGGAGGGAGCCTTTATACTTATTGATGAGGGTATGGGGATTGGGATTGGGAAACTATCGTAGATCATTCCCCGGATTGGAAGCTAGTTCTTTTGTTCTTGGAAGCTGGTCCTTTTGTGCTTGGCAGCTTATTCAATCGAAGAAGATTGCGATAAGGTCCGGGCCAAGTCAACACTATGGGTACCAATACGACCCTGAATATTCGGAGTGACGATTAGAATCAAACGTACAGCATCGCTGACCATTGAGAACCCCTGGAGCGATGTATATCGTATCTATTTAGAGTTAGAGACCATGGCAAAGGTTCCCCAGAAATATCGGGCCAAGGATCAAGATGAACAGGCACATAGATAGCCTACGCATAGATAATCTTCAAGACCACCAGTCATATCTCGTGTTTTTCTAAGCGACTCGGGGCCAAGACTCCGCCAAGCCTTGGTGCCGATGAACTACCAGATTCATCTTAAGCTTAATATAAATATCTCACGGGTACATCACACGACCCCACCACGACCTTTCTGAGATGCCTATTTGGGATAAAGGCCCGCTTCTGGCCATCTGACCCGGAACTTTTACCAAGACAAAAGGGCGGTCTTGGTGTTGTTCTTCCCGGGAGTTCTCTGAAGAGTACTAAAGTTACATGATCTTCCCTCCTCCAATACAAAAGGGCAATATGTGGGTAAGAAATGTTGAGATGTAAATGAAGAAGGTAGAGGAAATATAACATTACTAAAACCTCTCACTAATTGACTCCATAACAAACTGAAACCAAGGCTCAATCCACAATAATCAATCCATCTCGAGGAATATACCGCGTTACTTTACAAGTTGAACGGTTGTCGAGGACCTCAGATCATTCGAGCTGAACCCAACACTGAGCTTTATGCCACCCTTCGGTACCATCCAGTCCTGGATAGTAACATCCCAATAACTCAGATCCCGACGCCTTAGCGCGAATGACATCTTCTTGGCCTCCCCAGGCTCAAGGTGGACCTTCTCGAACCCACGCAGCATCCGTACTGGGCTATTGGCTGGTATATTGTTCTTGGGCAAAGACGCATACAGCTGGATGACTGTGGCGCCTGCAACCCGGCCAGTGTTGGATACCTCGACGTGGCACTTGATGACTGTTTCCCAGAGATGAGGGTTACCGCCTAGGGCGAGTGTAGCGTTGGAGGGGGATGCGCGGGCGGAGATCTTGTTCGCTGAGGAGACGACGAGGTTGGAGGATAGTTCAAAGGTGGTATAGCTGAGACCGTAGCCAAACTCATAGAGAGGCTCTAGGCCCTTGTTGTCGAAGTGTCGATAATCAATGAACAGGCCCTCACTAAAGTCACTTTGCCAATTCGAAGAATCTTCAGCTGCTGAGCCAGTGATGTTGGTGATTTTTCCGTTGTAGTCCTCCTCTTTCTTGGCAATGGTATATGGGAGCTTGCCAGAGGGATTGACCTTTCCGGTCAAGACGTCCAGGATAGAATTGCCCGATTCCTGGCCCGGGTAATGCGCAGCGACAATAGCGCTAACATTAGGGTTCGTCGCCCACGGCATCACGTCCGGCCCTCCAGAGTGAGTGACTACGACGGTGCGGCGAGGGCAGCGTGATGCAATACTATTCACGACTTGGACTGAGTTGTCATCTGCCACAAGAGTCTTGCGATCAAAGCCCTCGGTGGCGAAAGATTTGAGGAAGACTATACAGACCTCTGGCCAAGGGTATAGACCAGGCATAATGCTGAGAATAGCAGTATTGTTGGTGACGTACTGGAGTCGCTTGCCGTTGTCTTTCGCGTAAGACTTGAACGCGTCCAAGGGACTGATAATGTAACTTGGTCGACCACTTCCTGAACCGCCACCGGAGATAAGAGTACCAATGTCGATGCCATCGTGGTCGCTGAAGAGGGTACCGACGGAGGGATCAGCAGCATCGTTACCAAAGAGACCGATGTTGGTGAGGGACTTATCAAGGGGAAGAATGGAACCTTGATTTTTGAGCAAGACTGTTCCTGCAGCGGCGACCTCACGGATGAGCGCTGAATGGTTGCCGCGGACATCGCGGCCAACTGGAGAAGGGCCGGGATAAGGATACCCGAAGCCGTTGTAGACGAGAGACAGAGACGATGGGTCCACGGACGGGTAGTCTTTGTCCTGACCAAGATAGAAGTAAGGCGTCAAGATGCGGCGCACCATTCCACCGAGATCCGACTCAGAGAGTGTCTTGTTCTTTACACACTCGACGAGATTGTCGCCCCAGTACGTCTCACCAGGGGAAAGTGGATTTATGGGCCCGGGCTGGTTCATATCAAGTCCTGCCTTGACGGAACCAAGTCCAGGCGGCGTAGCCAGAAAATCCGACATGACATAACCCTCAAAACCAAGCTCTTTCTTCAAGAGGCTATTGATCAGATGCTTGTTCTCGCAGCTATATGTCTCGTTGACCCGGTTGTAGGCACACATGACCGATGATACACCAGCGTGAACGGCGTCTGCAAAGGGCCACATGTACAGCTCGTGCATAGTGCGATCGTCAATGTTGGAAGACACTGCGTCCACCATCTTTCCATTAATCAGTGTGGCCTTGCGCTGCGTTTCTTGCTCGTTGCCGACGAGATGCTTGGCTGCAGCCTGGACACCGGTGTGTTGGATTGCTCGGATTGTCTCGCCCATGGCGATGCCGGTTAGGTACGGATCTGGTGAGAAGCCCTCCCAGTTGCGACCGCCATATGGACTTCTTCCCAGGGCTCCTGCAACAGGTCTAATCTACAGTCAGCGATTCCAACACGAGGAGGAGTGGCAGATCTTACCCAAGAATGACATGGGCACCCTTTGCTTTGAATTCTTCCGCCATTGCCTCTCCCCTCAGCGCCATCAGCTGCCTGTCCCACGTCGCAGCGGTAGTAACGCCCGATGGAAAGACACTGACTAGATCGCCGAGGCGAAGCCCAATTGGTCCGTCTTGGATGCAAAGACCGCCGAAGCCAAGACGCTTGATGGGTGCGATGTACTCGATGCATGTGCCGTCAAAGGTGCCTGTCACCATAGAGGACTTTTCCTCCAGTGTCATCTTGGAGATCAGTGAGTCTGCTTTACCACGGGCGATGAGCCATTGCGAGGGGTCGATTGCTGTACCACGTCAGTAACCCTCAGCCGAGGTGTGAAGGACGATCTAACCTGATGATGCTTGAGATCCTGCTACAACAGGCAAGGCCAGTGATAGTAAAGATGCCCAACCGAGTTGATACATCTTGACTTCGGAATAACCAGTGTCTGAGCTACCGTCTTAGCATAACCATCCTATCTGCCAATGCTTCAGTTTATATACAATGCTACTCATGCGGCTGGACACTAGATGAGCATCCACAATCAATTTCTCGCCGAGGTCCGCACAGTCCCCTAAAGAGGCCGAAATGAATCGTAACATGCCAAGAAAAGTTCAATCCTTCATCCTCAGCTCTGCTAGCCCCCAACCTAATCTGTACAAGAATGGGCGCAAGAGACTAGACCTATTTGCACCCCCGAGCTAATCTTACGATTTATCGTTGCATCATGACTTCAGCTGACAAGGGTCCTCCGCATTTTCACAGAATACGACACGTCAATTTTGTGCCTAGATTACCGCTCCTCTAACAAAACTACTCGTCGAATCCCTCCTACAGATCCGTAGCCATCCCATTAATGAGCTCAGCTGCGCGTCCCTTTGGCACCAAGACTTGTACCTGGTATCCCAGGCTATTCGCGTCTCCTGCATTAGCAGCCTTTGCCGTATAAATCATGCATCAATTTCGGACCGGCAGAGCCTCCACTTCTAACGGCTGGCAGAACATATGCTGCTCCTGTCCGATATTTATCTCCTCCACAGAAACTTTGGTCCAATCATCTACATACAAAGTATCAGTGTCAAATGTGGGGGCCAAGTCCATGAGCCCGTTGATAGCTTAGATTGACTGAATCCACTCATCGCCCTTGGCCAGTTTCTCTGGCGTCAGGCCAGTGACTCCTTCACGAACTGCGAATGCCATTTCGCTCAGACTCTTAGACGCTGGTAAATACGGCTCATCAACAGCTGTGATGCAATTACCGAAATACTCCCTAGCCATATTTCTAGCCTTGCGTGCATCTACTATAGTGACAATTCGCGAAACGCGCGGATACAACATAAGCCAGTTGTACACAAAGCGGTTCAGCGCCTTGAGTAGGTAGGCTTTGGATACATCATGTGTTGAGCATGTCTCCGGGTGTATCCGAGCCCGTGCTTTCTGAACAAGGATGCTGAGATCTTCAGCTGAGACATTAAATCTTGCATGTTCCAAGGTCTTGAATACTATTGCGTGAACTAATGGGGCATAGGCTTTGATCTTGCTTATTACCATAGGGGACAAGTCCTGTGATAGTCTGGGAAGACTTCGATCCTTGACTGCTCTATCTCATTATTCTTCTATTGACCTTGTGCCGCTTTAGCCATCCTACTCTTGTAAGATGACGTCATCTCAATCCGCTCTCTGCTTGCTTCATCGATATTCCCCTCACTATCAGACTCTTCTAAAACGACTCGACTCATATCGTAACAATGTCTGATCTGGAACGCTCTCCAAACCCTTCCTCGAGAGATGAAGCTCAGCTGGTACGGATTCCGGAATCTGTATACGACGCGAATTGCTGGCGCAGAGTGGGCCACTTCGGCGAATTTAGCAGACAGGCCCTAAGACAGCCAATCATATGCCGCTAAACCCGCCGCTGTTGGTTGCCGTGTAAAGCGATGCTGACATTGCACTTTTGCCGAGATCGGGCCACTTGAGACAGACACCTCAACTTATTTCACTCACAAGGGCCCGAGATTAGATCTGTCGAGATAATTGTCATCTAGCAACTGCTCATGATAGCAATTTGACGCCATGCCTAGTTCCGAGTTGGCGCACCCGTCCCGCAAGATCCTGCTTGTGGTGACGACGGGCGGATTCACCCATGCCAGTACGTTAGACTAGCCCCTCTCCATATCACGCCACTCACTTCCAAGTTCCATCTAACTCCCGTCAGGTCCCGTATTCGAGATTGGAAAAATTCTGGCCGCAAGAGGCCACACCATTGAGTTTGCTACGCTCGATGGCCAGGAAGCCTGGACCAAGGGCTATGAGTTCATCGCCAAGGTCCACACCCTGGGCCCGGGCCCGACTCACGAGCAGATGAATGCCCACTACCTGCGCATGCGAACGTGGGACATCTCAAAGGGCATCTCGGGGACCATGCCCAGCAAGTATCTATGGGACTCGTTCTGGCCACAGACATATCGGGGACTCAAGGCCATCATGGATGACCCTGAGACCAGGCCAAGTATGATGATTGCTGACTTCTTTGTTGATGCCGTCAAGGATATTCACGTCGAGTATAATCTGCCAATCACTCAAGTCTGGCCCCAGATGCCCTTCTTGATGATGCCCTGCTCGTACATTCCTGGCCAACCGGGCTTTCAGCTGGAGGGAACACTTACCTCGGAGCATGCGAGCCTCTGGCATCGGATGAAGAACGAACTCGTCATCTTCTTTGACCTGCCCGTCATCATGGAATGGATGAAGTGGACCAAGAAGATGCGCCTCGAAAATGGTGTCAAATATCCTCCTCACAAGATCCAGAAGCCTGACTACCTTATCTTTGTCAACTCCTTCCTTGGCCTGGAGATCCCCCGTGATCTACCTCCTACCTGTGCCCCGGTTGGACCCTTGATCAGTGACACTTATCCGCCACTCAACGAGGAGTGCGACCAGTTCCTGACCAAGCACACCAAGGTCATATATATCGCCCTAGGCACACACATCATCCTCACCAATGCCGACGCAGCCAAGATCATTAACGGTCTGCTGCTTCTTCTTGAGGGGACCTTGTTAGACGGCGTCATTTGGTCTATTCCCAAGAGTGGCCGTCAAGATCTCGATGTCAACACGACCTATAAAACTGGTAACAAGACGCTCCGTCTGGGGGATATTCTGGATGGAAAGAACCCTGACTGGCTGTGTTCCACCTTTGTCCCCCAGCGAGCTATCCTCGACCACCCCTCTACAAAGCTCTACTACACACATGGCGGTGGTTCTAGCGCCAACGAAGGTCTTTTCCACGGGGTACCCATGCTGTCGATGGGTGTCTTCATGGACCAAATCTCCAACACAGCTCGACTCGTCGATGGAGGCGTGGCTGAGCCGTTGAACAAGTTCCGCTTTACGTCCCAAGAGATCTACACAAAGGCAAAGAAGATTCTCCTTGATCAAGACGGGAGCTATAAGCGCAATAGCCTGCGGTTGATGCGCATCGCCCATGTGGCTGCCCGACGGAAACATCATGCCGCGGACCTGGTCGAAGAGCTGATTTACGACACTGAGCTGAGGTTCAAGGATGGAAAGGAACTCAGGCCCATGCATCTGCAGACGGCGGATATGCGCATGCCAGTGTGGAAGGCTAAGAACTGGGACATGTGGGCTGTCAGTCTTCTGGGCATTGGTGCTGTCTTTGGAGGACTGGGGATTGGCGGAAGAATGTTGTGGCTGCACCGGGGTTGGCTGACTGGATCAGTCAAGGCATTCGTGGGAAGCCAAGAGTGGTTGAGGAACCTGATCAAGTAGGTTTGCTAGTTTAGAAGTGTATTGGCCTTGTAAAACAACAAGCTTGCTCAAAAAACGATCACTATCCCTGATATAGGTACATAAAAGTGACTAGCAACACCCTCTATGGATCATTTCACTGGATCATACACGCCAGCCCAACACTTCGTAGAGCTCTTGTGGAGACAGGCTTATTAGTAACTTGGGCTCAGAGTCATACGTCCTTCTTCATCTCACTATAGCTCACTAGCCACCAGTCAGTAATTCGCGCGATATACTTGAGCCAAAGACGCATACCTGGGAAATCCTCCTCTAGCGCTGGCGGATGTGACATCCACCAATCCCACGCCTTGAGCGCCAGGTTCCGCCACCAACACTTCCACGGGGTATCTCCAGCATTGAAAGTGAACTTTTGCGCAGTCATGCTCTGTCTAGCTGCTTCAAAGCCATGCTTCAGCATTGCTCCCTCATAAATGGATAGCTGCGCTTTGAGAAAGTCACCTTGGCCTTGCTTTGGCTCGGATTTGAGAGCTTTGGCGAGGGACATGGCGTCTATGATGGCGCTGCTGGCACCCTTGCCTAGGTATGGGGTCATACTGTCGACTTGGTTAACACTCGATTCATCCTCACCGGCATCTAAGAGTCAGAGACTCACCTATGAGCGGCGTCCCCCAAAAGAGTGACCCTTCCCGACTCCCATGGCTTGATCGGATCTTGTGTCTTGACATGCGACACAAACACTGAGCTGGGCACACTCAGCGCAATGAGAGCACGCAGAAGCGGATTCCAATTCCTGGCTCTGGCCAGACACTCATCCTTCAGTTCCTCTGGAGTCATCTCGTCGGGATGTTTGCTCTGATTCTCGAACTCGTTGGTGTAGCAGCCCAGCCCAAACATGAGAAACGAGGCGGCAGGGTCAATCTTTTCCAAGTCATAGGGTCCATATGGTCTCTGGCGATCTTTGTAGTAAGCCACCACCATGGAACGCCTGGGTGTAATTGCCTAGCTGGACGTTAGCAATCCCATTCGGCTACAAGCGAATAGTGTGAGCCTACCACACATCCAGACTTCCAAGGAATCATGGCTTCGGTCTCAGGAGTAAATGGCGCTTTGAAATAGATAACAGTAAGGCCACTGGCACTCCTTTGACTGTTTGGCAGCAACAGTTTCCGCACTTTTGAACCGGCTCCGTCGGCTCCGACTAGGACATCGCATTCTATCTCATCGCCATCTGCAAAGCGCACCTTTACGTCGCCCGATTCTCCATCAAGTTGCTCATAAGATGAAAACTCTTTGCCGAATTTGACAATATCTTCTGCGCCGTGCAGCAGAGCCTCCCGCAACTTCCACCTTGACACAGAGCACATGTCCCTGGACTGCTGCACATCCAGGCGACAGATGAGCCTACATTGCTCATCCATAAACGCCACGCGATTTCCCTGGGCTTGTGGAACGCCAATGGCGTCATCGATAAGAGTCGCTACAGATGCAGGAAGCTGGCTGCGCAAATCATCGAGGATAGAGGGAGGGACAAGGATACGGAAACCAACCAATGAACTTATGCCGCTACCATCACGCACACCGCGCTCGTAGACAGTCACACTAAAGCGAGGGTCTTGTCGAAGTATCTGCGCGAGTACGAGACCACCTGGGCCCGCGCCAATGATGGCAACACGAATGGGTTTCTGGTCTGTCATGATGAGGTTTGAGTTGGTGAACCATCATAATAGCAGCTCTAGTCATTTTTTAGTCTTGATAACTACATAGCCAACCCAATGAGTACAGAATACATGATCATCCCATTTCGGAGGAAAGAATGGGTATCAGCCCATCCTCGGCGGGTTTTGCTTACCATCAGTTGGAGGAGCCAACAGTCCTGTGGACCGGCACGGATTTCGGAGTTCGGCATACCGTACCCGCGAACCCTTTCTCGCGACAAAAGATAATGCCATGGCTTGATCCTGCCACAAGATGCAACGGCAATAATGGCACCATCTTCAGACACCCATCTGGCGCCAGCGATAGAGCAGCCGGTCCAGCTCAATAGCTCCAGCATTAGCTCGCTGCGAATGGCCTTGGGCGTTCTTGGGTATGATCCCTGTCTCACCTTGACGGATTCTGTGAGGCTTTTCTGATATACGACAGGCTCTGGATATGCCTCTTTCTGTCTGCTCTAGAGACCACCATTGTTGCAACAGCATTACGCACCATTTCGGATGATCTCGACGGCCTGACACAGTCTAACTGGGTGGTCGTGGCCTACCTTCTCACTTACAATGGTAAAGCAGACGCTCAAGATGTTAATGAAAGTGTGATACTGATCATGGTCATTACAGGATTCCTACTTTTGTTCTCCAAATTAACCGATGTCTTTGGTCAGAAGACGCTGCTCATCGTCGCTCAAGTCATCTTTCTAATATCTTCGTTGGCTTGCGGCGCAGCCCAGACGATGCCCCAGCTGTGAGTCTTCCTTCTGGCGCTCATCCTCTTGCCTTTAAATGTACGTTTTTTGCTGACTACCATGATTTCTATCAGTATTGTTTTCCGTGCATTTCAAGGCCTTGGAGGCTCTGGCATCTACTCGACCGTCTTTATCATCATAGCCAAGATCGTCACAGTTGAGAAAGTGGGTATGTACACCGGGATACTCAGCTCAGTATTTGCATTAGCCAGTCTACTGGGGCCGATTCTTGGCGGCGCTATTGTTGAAAGCACAACTTGGCGATGGGTGTTCTTTATAAAGTAAGGCATACCCTCATAGAAGAGGTTGATCGGAGTCAGAGGCATGTTGTACTAATATGTGCAGTGGCCCGGGAATCGCCATTTCTCTGGCATTTGTCATCCCTGCTATTCCTGGTGCAAACCACAGACTCTTCGGCAAGGACCAGATACAGCGCGTTGACGCCATTGGAGGTTTTCTTTCTTTGGCCTGGCCGATCCTGCTGGTATTTGCACTACAAGAAGCGGGCGATGGGTATGACTGGAATAGTAGCGTCATTATCGGGACGCTCGTAGGTAGCGTCGTTGGACTCGTTTCCTTCGTTGCGTATGAGGTGTGGGTTCAGCGACAATCGCACCCAGAGCCGATATTTCCCATTCGATTACTACGGAGTTTGAGCTTGTCACTCAACCTAATGTAAGTCTTCATCGTCCTAGAGGTACCTCCATGAGGCAGCTACACGGAAAAGGAGCTAGCTGACATGCCACGAATAGAAACATGTTCGCTATGGGCGCATGCTTTTACGCAGCCATCATACTACTTCCCCAACGATTTCAGTCTGTCAATGGGCTTTCAGCGCTGAGTGCTGGCCTCAAAATGCTTGCATTTACGCTAGTATCACCAGTCTTTTCTATGGCGTGCGGTGTAGCATTGTCTAAAAAGCCTGTGGCTGTATACATCCTGTTGTTTACGGGGGCGGCTTTGACTACGTTAGGTATGGGCTTGTTAAGCAGTTTGCCAGATTCGGGGCCCGTATCCAATCCAGTATATGGCTATGAAGTCATCCTTGGTGTGGGACTGGGCCTCATGATGCCGTCGTTGATCTTCTTGCTGAAGGTTGAGTTTGACGATGAAAACTTAGGTTGGTCCTCCCGTTGATCTGCTATTTTACAATATTTCTGATAACGTTAGCTGCTGTGATGGGCGCAAATAACACGGTTCGAACGCTTGGGGGCTGTGTTGCCTTGGCTGTCTGTTCAACTGTGCTGCACACGGACCTCAACAGACAACTGGCCACTTTCCTCACTCCCAAGCAAATCGCAGCTGTGCTCAGTTCTTCAGCAGCCATTGGTGAACTCAGTGATTTGGAAGTGCTGAAAGTAAGGAAAGCGTATGGTATAAGTTATGATACGCAATGCCGAGCTCTCTTGGCTTTTGCTGGACTGGGCGTTGTGGCAGCTTCGGGTTTGTGGTTGACAAGTAAAAAGTTGAGAACTAGGATGAGAGATGTGCGAGAAACACGGGAATAGTATGAATGAGTAGAAGACAAACATCTAATATGAGGGTGCGAAGGTTGTCAATGTGATAGGGGTATGGTAGAACTTTAGAATGAGATCCAGGATGAGAATAGCCGAGATGCTTGATCGAACTTCACTACTCCGTTTTAAAATACAATGAGCAAAGGGTTCTACATAACAAAAAGTGTCATTCTAACCCTAACGAAGGGCTACAAATCGAACCTCTTAAGAAATAGCTTGATACTCAAGAGCAAATCGATTACTTGGTTACTATACAGCGGTCATGGCTTTATCAATTCCTCTCCTCAACGTCATTGCCATCTGCTGAACAACTCTAGTGGCTCTGGGTACCTCGTGTCTTCCTCCATGATCAAACTCAACTCTCCTCCTCGGATCACACATGTCCCTCAAATTCAGACTTTCCTTCACAGTATGATCCTTGGCTCCATAGATGTGCGCTGTGGGAATCCGAATGGTTAAGCCAGCATCCCTTACTTTGTGGGCCACGAACATGTTCCACTGTTCTTCAGGATGTGGCTCGTGGCCCGGTACATATGGACCCAACCAAGGCTCCGTCAATGGGGCCATTCTATCTACAGTTGGCTGGTAGTCGAGATCGTCCTGCTCTAGCGCCTTGGTAACAAGCAGGGGACTCCCACCACAGATAAACGCGGCAAATTTGAATAGGTTGGGCCCGAATGGGTTCTGTACCTGATGATCGATGATGACGGCTGCAAGGAGGGCTGCACCCTGTGAGAAGCCCATGCAGGCGTCGAATGGTCCCTCAGTCGCTATGAGATCGAGCAGTTCGGCTTTGGCTTCTGTGAGAGTGCGACCGCCAAGGCCAGGAGAGTACCAAGTGTAGAAGGGACCGGCAAATATGTCCTTGATCTCTGATCCGCCAGGTTAAGCGTGACGGTACATTATGGAGTTGAGAAGGCGAGTTACCTTGCACTGGTTCTACGTCACAAAACCCATCATAGAACTTGAACGTGGCGTTGCTGTCGAGCGCATTACGAATTGGTCCTGGATCTTGTGTTACATAATGTCTCGTTAATATAGAGTATTTAAATTACCAGTTTGAATGTCAAGGACCTGATTTGCAGATAGACCAGTCAGTAATGGACGTGCAGAGAATTCAGAATACGACGTACATCTGAGTTAGTGCCGGCACCATGCAAGCAAAGGAACCTCATCTTGAGGAGTGGGTTTGACTGATTTTGCTTTAACTGTAGGGATGGAATCTGGGAGAGGCGAATTCTGGTCGACCTGTGTTGTTGTTGTGTTGGAAGTCGTCAGGTAGCCTCTCCGTCACGTCTAACCACGTGGTGTAAGCGCTTGTGCTCATATGACGATTCCATTTCGCCATGTCGGCCTTGCCAGAATGATCAGGAATCTCGGCTGCCGTGTCACGGCGGGTTAATTCACGCCGTTGAAACCCACCGAGCGAATGGGTGTTGCTGCTGGAACCCGCCGACATGTGGCGTGAGCCGACCAACAGCTTCTACCTTGATCTGACATGTATCATGGCGATAAGCTAGCTGTGGATCTAGGCACGAGACGGGATAATTTCTGCTTCTTTTTACGGAATGTGGCTACGCCGGGAGGATTGCGCGATATGTGAACGCAACTGGGGAGTTGAAACGAGGCGCAGGAATCCGAACCTGGTTCACCATTCCTCCGCTTATCGCCTTACGACTTTTACCCACCACTGCTTACGGTCTGGCCATCTCGGCGGTCTCTACCGGAGATCCGTTTGGGCGTTGGGACTTGCCACCTTGTAGAGACATCGCGTTCTTGAGTGTGGTGCGTCTAGAGAGAATGTCATATACCAAAAACGCCCGGCTCGCTGTGAGAAGACAACTGTACCTCTCACTTCTCTCGCTCTTCTCCTAGACTTTCTCCTAAGACATCTCATAAGTCCTCCGTTGACCTTTGTGCTAAGTCTTCCCCTAAGTCTCTCCCCGTCGTCAAAATGTCGGCATACACCAAAGATATCATGAAAAATGGCGACGCAATGCCAGAGCCTCTCGTCCAGGCTGTCTTGCAGCAGGACAAGTCCATGCCTATCGCCATTGTGGGCATGGCTTGTAAACTACCCGGCGAGGCCACCAACCCAGACAAGCTATGGGAACTATGTGCCGAGAGGAAAGCCGCCTGGAGCGAGGTTCCCAAGGAGCGTATGAATATTGATTCCTTCTGGCATCCCGATGGCGAACGAGGAGGAAACGTATGTTCTTTTATCCTTGCCACATTCTTAAGACTTTTGATACTAATAAAGTAACTATAGACAAACGCAAAGGGAGGACACTTCCTGAAGCAAGACGTTGCCGCCTTTGATGCATCGTTCTTCTCCATCCCTCCCACAGAAGCAAAGAGCATTGACCCTCAACAACGTATCCTTATGGAGACGGTGTATGAGGCCATGGAGAGTGGTGGAATGAGTATGGACGACATGGCTGGCTCCGACACGAGCTGCTACGTCGGAAGCTTCTCTCGAGACTACTATGAGATTATCGATCGAGATCCGGAAACAGCACCTCTGTACTCGGTGACGGGTAACGGAGCTGCTATTCTGTCTAACCGTATCAGCTACTTCTATGATCTCAAGGGCCCCAGTCTGACCCTGGACACAGCCTGTAGTAGTAGTCTGGTTGCCCTACACCTGGCCTGTCAGAGCTTGCGTTCAGGAGAGAGCCATCGCTCCATCGTCGGTGCCACCAACCTGATTCTCAACCCGGACATCATCACAGCCATGTCCAACATGCATTTCTTCAGCCCCGACTCACGATGCTACAGTTTCGATGCTCGTGCCAACGGCTACTCCCGTGGTGAGGGTATTGCTTGTCTGATTCTCAAGCCCTTGGCTGATGCCATCCGCGACAATGATACCATTCGTGCTGTGATTCGAGGCACTGCCTGTAACCAGGACGGGAAGACCTCAGGTATCATGTTGCCTTCGCGGGAGGCTCAGGAGGAGCTTATCAAGACGGCGTACAGGGATTCAGGTTGTGATTTTGCTACCACGGCCTATTTTGAGGCTCATGGTACTGGAACACAAGCCGGAGATCCCCTCGAGTAAGCCCATTATGCAGAAGTAGTGTCTAACTCTACTGACCAATGTTAGATCTGGAGCTATCGGTAACACCTTTGGCCCCCACCGCCCTGTGGACGAGAATGGCCGCAAGCTTCCACTTTATATCGGCAGTGTCAAGACAAATGTCGGCCACACTGAAGGTACAAGTGGCCTTGCAGGTGTCATCAAGGCTGTCTTGTCTCTTGAACGCGGTGCTATTGCTCCCAACGTGTACTTTGAGACGCCCAATCCGCAGATCGACCTTGAAGGCTGGAACCTGCGAGTCCCTACCAAGGCGATAGCCTGGCCTACCAAGGGGCAACGTCGAATTAGTGTCAACTCGTTTGGCTTTGGTGGAACAAACGGACACGTCATTCTTGATGATGCCTTTCATTATCTGAATAGGCGTGGTCTGAAGGGTGCTCACCGAACGGCTCCTAGGCCACTGCTGGACTTGCAAACTGGTATTGCCATGAGCAACGCAATTGCTCCCGTCTTGTCTAATGGCAACGGTGTCAATGGCCATGCAAACGGCTATACTAGCGGGCATGCCAATGGTCTCACAAACGGTCACACCAATGGTCATACTAACGGTCTGATAAATGGCCATACTAATGGCTATACCAACGGCCACTCCAATGGTCACTCTCTTCCCCCTGCAAAGCGTCACCGCGTGTTCATCTGGTCTACTCATGAAGAGAACATTGCTGGAAAGAGTGCGGCCGTATATGCTGAGCATCTGGCCCACCGCAAGGAGGCAGACGAGGAAGCCTTCCTCGACAACCTCTCGTACACGCTCTGCAGCCGTCGTTCCATGCTACCCTGGAAGTCGTTCCTGGTGGCTCAATCTCTACCCGACTTGGCTGAGAAGGTGGCCTCGACGCGACAGAAGCCGGTGCGCGCATCCATCAACCCGCTCAAGATCGGCTTTGTCTTTACAGGCCAGGGCGCGCAGTGGTTCGCCATGGGTCGAGAGTTGATACAGACGTATCCCCTCTTCCAACAGCGGCTGGAATATTCCGACCGGTTTGTCAAGAGTCTTGGAGCTAAATGGTCTCTCATTGGTAAGTAACTCTGGGTCGTGTATCTTTGGGCCGAGACTAACTGGCATAGATGAACTGAACAAGGACGAGGAGACATCTCGCATTAACGAGTCCCTCGTTAGCCAGACTGCTTGCACGGCCCTCCAGCTTGCCTTGGTTGACTTGCTCGCCAGCTGGGGTATTCGTCCCCAGAAGGTCATAGGCCACTCGAGTGGTGAGATCGCCGCCGCTTATGCTTCAGGTATCTTGCCCACGGAATCAGCCCTCAAGGCGGCCTACTTCCGCGGTCTGCACTCTTCCCGTGTGCAAGAAAAGCTGCCGTCAGCTGATGGCGCTATGATGGCTGTTGGCCTTGCTGAGGAAGATGCTAACAACTACATCGGGGTCCTTGCTCCGGAGCTCGGGAAGGCATCCGTCGCGTGCATCAACAGCCCGACCAATGTCACTGTCTCAGGTGATCGACCTGCCCTAGCCGCTCTGGCACAAGCTCTCCAGAAGGATGCCGTCTTTGCGCGGTTCCTCAAGGTCTCGACGGCGTATCATTCCCACCACATGGAGGCTGTTGCTAGCGATTACGAGCACTCTCTGGCTGGTATGGAGGTCAACACGCCCTCGAAGACTATTGAGATGGTCTCGACCGTTACTGGAGAGCTATTGAAGTCCTCTGACATCCTTGGCCCTAAATACTGGAGGGAGAACATGGTGTCCCCCGTCCGCTTCAACACTGGTTTGCAGGCTCTCTGTGCTCCCCGTACCACTGCCAAGCGTGCTCGCCGTCTTGCCGCCAATCAATCATCTGTAGACGTCCTGGTCGAACTCGGCCCTCACGCTGCCCTGGCAGGTCCAATCAAGCAGATTCTGGGCGTTACCAGCTTGGAGAAGAGCGGCATTGTGTACAAGTCTGTGCTATCTAGGGGACAGGATGCTTGTGCGACTGCTCTTGAGGCTGCGGCATTCCTCTTTGCCAAGGGATGTACGACTATTGACCTCTACAAGGTCAACTCGCCCGCTGGATCACATACAGCGCAGCCGCGTGTGCTCGTTGATCTGCCCCCATACTTCTGGAATCACAGCAAGAGCCACTGGATGGAGTCGCGGTTGAGTCTCGAGCATCGCTTCCGCCGTCATGCTCGCACTGACTTCTTAGGATATCCTGTCAATGACTGGAACCCTATGGAGCCACGCTGGCGCAATCTCATTCGTCTCCGCGAGCAGCCCTGGCTCAAGGGCCATATCGTTCAGGGCTCATATGTCTACCCCGGTACAGGCTACATGTGCATGGCTCTCGAGGCGATGCATCATCTGCGACACATGCCTGAGTATACAGCACCTCAGGGTGACTTTGTGGGATACCGGCTGAAAGATGTCAAGCTGATTCGCGCTCTGATGGTTCCAGCAAGTGAAGAAGGAGTTGAGACGCTGTTCTCTCTTCGTCACTACAAGGAAAGTACAGCTTCTTACTCCAACACTTGGTATGAGTTCCGTGTCTTCTCTTGGTCTGCCGCTGATGGGTGGGCTGAACACGCTCACGGTATGATTACTGCCGTCTATGATGCCCCGAACACGGCTCATGTGAACCATATTCCCTTCAACCCGACGATGGATATTGCAGTGGGCTTGGAGACCTTTTCGGGAACCCGCACAGCTGAGAACTTGTATGACATCGTCGATGCTGTGGGTTTGGTGTACGAAGAACCATTCCGGAACTTGGCTGGAGACCTCGTGTCCAATGAGGGCATAGCAAAGGGAGTCGTCACTGTGCCTGATACCAAGTCCCTGATGCCTTTTGAGTTTGAGTATCCTTATCTCGTCCACCCTGCCACTATGGACGGGTTTGTCCAGATGGTCTTCCCCGCGTTGCTACATGCCCAGACTTCCATCGCGTCTCCGTATCTACCAGTCTTCTTCGCCGACACTTTTGTACGAGGCGATATTGCTCAAGCTGCTGGCCATCGGTTTGACTGCATCGCAACTGCGGGATACACCGGCTTCCGAGAGGTCACGACCAATGTTCTTGTGCGCGACGAGGGCACCGGCGACGCTGTGGTCAGTTTTAAGGACGTCAAGTGCAGCGGAGTTGACTCTGGAGAGAATGCCAATGACGGTCTATCGGGTCGAGATGCTATCAAGAAGCTGTGCTTCCACTCCACCTGGCACCCGGACCCAGAGCTCCTATCCCAGGACAAGGGTGACGAGTTAATGCGTCCCTTTATTCCTGTCCCTGAAGACCCTCAGCGAGTGTCTAACCTCGAGACGATCGCCTACTACTACTACTACCGGGTTCTGCAGACTGTTACTGAAGACCAGGTTCCCAGCATGAAGCCTCACCACCAGAAGTTCTTCCGATTCATGCAGTACCAGCGCGACCTCGTTTTGGCTCACAAGAGCCCTCACCAGACACCCGAGTGGGAGCAACTTGATGACCCAGTCATCAGCCAGAAGATGGAGAATCTGGCTCTCCGTCTGGAACCGTCTGGTACCGATGCTCAGCTGATCTGCCGAGTGGGCCGAAAACTCGACAAGATCCTCACCGGCGTCGTCGACCCGCTTGCGCTGATGCTAGAAGACGAGCTTCTGTACAAGTACTACGAGTCCGTCATGGGCTACGATATCATTTACCACTACGCTGAGATCCTTGCCAACAAGAACCCTAATATGCAGGTTCTGGAAATTGGTGGCGGTACTGGTGGTGCTACGGCCCCAATCTTGTCAGCTTTCGGCGGAAATAACGGCAAGTACCCCAAGTTTACCTCGTACACTTTCACCGATATCTCTTCGGGCTTCTTCGAGGAGGCCGAGACCAAGTTCAAGGACTGGGAGGGCCTTGTTGAGTATAGAAGACTCAACATTGAAGAAGACCCTGTTGATCAGGGTTTCGAGGCTGGCAAATACGATCTTGTCGTTGCGGCCTCGGTGTTACACGCTACGACCAACATCACTCGGACTCTGGAGAACACGCGAAAGCTGCTTAAGCCGGGTGGTCGTCTCATCTTGGTTGAGATCTCCAATATGCTCAACCAGGCCTTCCTCTTGTTTGGCTGCCTGCCCGGCTGGTGGATGTCTGAGGAGAGCTACCGCCCTTGGGGTCCTACTATGGATCAGGATATGTGGGCAGAGCACCTCAAGAGTGTTGGATTCAGTGACCTGACTCTCGCTGCCCCAGATAGTGAGGACCCCAAGGATGAGCTGGGCCGGGTCTTCTCTTGTGTTGCGGTTGAGCAGCCTGCCCCGCCATCCGTCGACCCATCTATTTCCTCGGTGGTACTGATCGTCGATGACGGCGCACCTAGTGAGTTGGAGCAGGCTCTTGACGAGAATCTTTCGAAGCTGGGGGTTCCAGTTCGTAGGACTGGACTTGCCGAAGCGGCAGACACACCCCTCGAGAACGCTTGTTGCGTGTCTCTGGCTGAGCTCAACCGCTCCGTCATCAAGGATATGACATTGGCCGAGTTTGAAGGCATCAAGACTATCTTCAAGTCTAGCCGGGCTTTGCTCTGGGTGACCGAAGGAGCATTCAACAACGCAAGCCGTCCAGAGTCGGCCCTCTTCCACGGTCTTGCTCGCTCGCTCCGGGCTGAGAACGAGACCTTCCCGTTGACCACGGCGGACTTTGCGTCCATCAATCGCAAGAACCCTTCAGAAACTGCACAGCAATTGCTTGAGCTATTGCAGCAAGTCCTGCAGAGCCCCGGAACTCAGGAGCCCGAGTATCATTATGAAGATGGCTCTTGGAAAGTCTGCCGCTGCCTTGAGTCTGTTGATGCCAGCGCTCAGATCCATGGCCGCCTGCACCATGAATCTTCTGTTAGCGATAAGACAGAGTTGCAGTCCTTCTACCAGCCCGGTAGGCCCTTGAAGTTGAGCATCAAGACGCCCGGTCTTCTGGATACGCTGCGCTTTGAAGACGATCCTCTACCAGCCGAACCTCTTGGCCCTGACGAGGTTGAAGTTGAAGTCAAGGCGTCCGGCGTCAACTTCCGTGATATCATGATCTGCACGGGACAGATGTCTGACCCTTCGCTTGGACTTGAGTGTGCTGGTATTGTCCACCGCGTCGGAGACAATGTCTCTAATGTCAAGGTCGGTCAGCGCGTGGTAGCGTGGACTCGATATAACTACTCCAACTATGCTCGTACTCCCGCTTGCGTTGTCGAACCAATCCCTGACGACATGAGCTACGCCACCGCGGCCTCCTTGCCCATCGTGTACAACACCGTTATCTATGGGTTACAACACATGGCTCGTCTCCGCAAGGGCGAGTCGATCCTCATCCACGCAGCTGCTGGAGGTGTTGGCCAAGCGGCTATAGCTCTAGCCCAACGTCTCGGGGCGGATATCTTTGTAACGGTTGGAACTCAAGACAAGCGAGACCTTATCAAGAGCGAGTTTGGAATCCCTGATGAGCGTATCTTTTCTAGTCGTGACATTAGCTTTGCGCAAGACATCAAGAAGGCAACCAACGGCCGGGGCGTCGATGTCGTGCTCAACAGCTTGGCGGGAGAGATGTTAAGTGCTACATGGGACTGCATTGCTACATTTGGCCGCTTCATCGAGATAGGCAAGAAGGATATGATAGACAACCGTCGTCTCGATATGGCGCCCTTCCTGCGCAATGTCATGTTTGCCTCTATCGATCTCATCACCGTCTATGAGCAGAACATCTCATTGGCAGGTGAGCTTCTCCATGAGACGATGGACCTCATCCGAACCAAGGCCATCAAACCTATTCCCCGCATCAAGACATTCTCATTCTCTCAATTTGAGGAGGCTTTTCGTTTCATGCAGCAAGGCAAGCATGTCGGTAAGATTGTTATGGTGCCTGAAGAGAACGACATGGTCCCAGTAAGTTTCACTTTGCAATGCCATTTCTGCTCGTCTAACAATTTCTACTAGGCTATCCCAGCATCATCGGGTCCCTTCACCTTCAAAGACGACGCGTCATATCTCATTGCTGGATTTGGCGGTCTCGGTCGCAGCATGGCACGCTGGATGGCTTCGCGAGGTGCCAAGAACCTCATCTTTGCTTCTCGTTCTGGAGACAGCCGCCCTGAAGTGCGCGAGCTCATTGATGAACTTGCTGAGGTTGGCACGCGAGTTAAGGCTCTGCCGGTTGACATCACCGATGGACCAGCACTAGATGCCGCCATAAGAGGTATTGCCGACAGTTTCCCACCTCTCCGTGGTGTTGTTCAAGCTGCCATGGTTCTGGACGACGCCATCTTCGACAACATGTCTCTCAAGTCGTTCAACAACGGCATTAGTCCCAAGGTTCAAGGAAGTTGGAATCTGCACCAGTCTACGTTGAACCAACCGCTCGACTTCTTCGTCATCATGGCGTCTTCTGTCGGTGTTCTTGGTAACTCCGGTCAGGCCAACTACTCAGCCGGTAACGCGTACGAAGATGCTCTCGCTCAGTACCGCCGCTCGCAAGGACTCCCTGCCATCTCAGTTGATCTGGGTATGATCTTGTCTGTGGGAGCCGTGGCTCAGGATTCTACAGGAATGATCCGCAACAATCTAGAGAGCAAAGGATTCGTGGGTATTGAGGAGGATGAGTTCCTTGCCATCCTCGAGACTTCCATTCGAGAGTCATCCTCTTCATCAGCTGCCAGTCAGATGATTACTGGCATCCAGACACAATCCACCGTTCCAGGTGACGACGGCGTTCCCGTTGACGAACCCTTCTGGAAATCTAGCCCAGTCTTCTCTCACCTCCCGAAACTGGGCGCACGTTTTTCCGGCCAGTCCAACAATGCGGGCGAGCAGTCCATTCAGTCTCTCCTCAAGGGCGCCCTCTCATTGAATGATGCTGTGACGGTCATCATCGACGCAATGACAATCAAGCTCAGCCGCAGTCTGATGATGGACGTCGCAGAGCTGGATCCGACCCGACCAACCAGTGCATTTGGAATAGACAGCTTGGTGGCTGTCGAGCTCCGAAACTGGTTCCAGAAACACATGAAGGCTGATATTGCCGTGTTTGAGATTTTGCAGACGAATAGTCTGCAGACGCTTGCCTTTAGAGTTGCAGAGAAGAGCACCTTAGTGGAAAGCTCCCTGGCGGATGGACAGTGATAGTTTGTATGCTTTAGTTCAAATATATAATTGATCAGTCTTTCTATGCTCTTGCTCGATGTTTAGTGTCAGTACATTGAGATTTTCTTGATTCACTCGAAGGTAATGTCCATTGGCAGTCCTCTCTGCGCAGTGGCTTTGGTCGGCCTATGCCTTTGGTGAGAGAAGTTACTGATGAACTATTTCACCACGGAATTATGCTTTCTTATCTCTATCATCTAATTAAAACTTGTACAAAGATTAAATTTATTTATATCTTTATATTTTAATTTATGTTTATAACGCAGAATACTACATAGGAAACGTTTTTATTATAATAACGCTGATGTTTAAGATAAATTCTTCTTTCATAAAAAAGCTAAACCTAGTATATTTTTAAGACATTAATACTTGGTAGCTAAGACTTGAGCGTATTTATATTAGTACCTTCTAACCGTAGCCTAATAGCAGCCATTTAAGAGCTTTGGTGGCTTGACTACGGCCGGCCAAATGGAAATTGGGAGACTGTCAGCAATTGTTGAAAAGCCCTTGCGTGGAGCTCACTGTAACCTCATACATGGCCTGATGGAAACTGCCTAGCTATAATGTGGCTCTCATTGAGCCATCACTTTGGACATCTGCCTCAATTCTCAATGTTCCCATTTAAAAAAGTCGCATATGGCATGCAACTCGAATCCTTCCAAGGCGCGGGTATTAAACGCCGCAGCAGGAATAGCATCCATGTGACGGTCTGAGATAATTGCATCGTACGAGCGTCCAATTCGGTGAGTTTCTTGAATCTGACACACAAATCCAAAAGTCGCCGAGAAGGCACAAAATTAATTCACCGAGCATGGCGGCTTTGGACTCGATTGCGCATCTGAATTCCGTTCCTACGAGTCAATCCGTCCCGCCTCCATGATGAGATACAGCACGTTAAGGGAACAAAAGACCCTCAATCTGCATCATGATATACCGCCAGAAATAGAACCAAAATGGATACATTCGACGTCATAATTGTCGGTGCTGGCTTGGCCGGTATAAACGCGGCGTACCGCCTCCAAATTGCCTTGCCGAACCTCAGCTACGCCATACTCGAGGCCCGTGATGATATCGGCGGCACATGGGACCTTTTTCGCTATCCAGGCATCCGCTCGGACTCGGATCTATACACCTTCGGCTTCGCATGGCAGCCGTGGGATCAGGGCACCGCGCTGGGTGAGGGCGGTGCTATCCTTAACTACATGAAGAAATGTGCGCAGACTTACGGAATCGACAAGCATGTTTACTGCCAACGGCGACTGAAACATGTCTCATGGTCTACACCCCAGCAGAAATGGACCCTTGAGGTAGAAGACACTGGCGCACAAAAGGAGCTTCAGTATCATGCCCGGTTCGTCATGCTCTGTACTGGCTACTACGACTATCACAACGGCCGTGACACGCTCATCCCCGGCCTAGAAAACTTCAAGGGCCAGGTAGTGCACCCCCAGTTCTGGCCCGAGGATCTGGAGTACACCAACAAGCAGGTAGCGGTGATCGGCAGCGGCGCCACGGCCATCACGCTGATCCCCAAACTCGCCGAGGAGGCGGCTCGAACCACCATGGTGCAGCGGAGCCCGTCGTATATCTTGTCCATCCCCAACGGTGGCAAAAAGGCGCCATGGCTGGTGCGGCTACTCCCTGCGCGGTGGGCTCATGCTTACACCCGCCTGTCGTTCCTGATATGGTCCCGCTTGATCTGGCTCTTTTGCCAGACGTTTCCCGATCGGGCCCGTCAGCGCCTGCGGAAGGGCGTCGAGAAGGAGTTGCCGCACCATCTGCCTTACGATCCACACTTTAACCCACGCTACAACCCCTGGGATCAGCGTGTTTGCCTGACCCCCAATGCCGACTTCTTCAAGTGCCTGCACACGGGCAAAGCTGACGTTAAGACGGGCAACATCAAAAAGGTAGTTGCCGACGGCATCGTGCTTAAGAATGCGCCTCAAGACAAGATCCCCGCTGATATAATCATCACGGCGACGGGCCTCAAGTTGCAACTTGCAGGTGGTGCCACCATTAATGTTGACGGCGTCCCTATCAAACCCTCTGAACAGTACTTTTGGAACGGAACCATGCTGCAGGATGTGCCAAATCTGTCCCTTGTCATCGGTTACACCACTATCTCATGGACTCTTGGTGTTGATACCGCCGCCATGCTCGTGTGCCGTCTGCTGCAGAAGATGCAAAAGGCCAAGCTGTCGAGCGCCACGCCTCGAGCTGAACAGGGCCTCGCCCTGACGCCAAAGCGTCTGTTCAACCTCTCGTCGACATACGTCACCACGGCAGAGAGCGAGCTCCCAAGAGCCGCAGCCCAAGCACCCTGGCAGCCTCGAACCAACTACCTCTCAGATTACTGGTTCGTCAAGCTGGGCAGATTAGACAGGGGTCTTCAGTTTGTGCGGGAGGGAAAACAGCTGTGACATATCGATAGGGGCACAATGGGACTCGAAGGATGGTTCTATAAATGTCCATGGCCGTTCACCCTTTCGTTAGGGCTGACGGAGAAAAGGGAAGAGAACGACCCTCACCTGCGGAGCTTGAGCCTCAGCTCATTCCAAGGATCTTAAGAAACGCTAGCGCCTTGTATTATTTTTTGTCTGGGTATTTTGAGCTGCTCGTTGCTTATAAACGAGTCGAGCCATGAGCAACCATCTAGAGTTGTAGGATTCGACGAGGCTCAAGAGCTGGGACATAGACCACCACGCAGATCCATTTGGTAGAGAAAGTCTATCTCCAAAGTGAGGTCCATTGATAGCCTTTAAAACTGCGTACCCTATAGTTCTCTATAGTGCTCGGACTCTCCATACTTTTTCGTCTTCGCTAGCGTCGCTCGCTAATTCCCCTGCACTCAACACCCTTTACAGGGATAGCTGGGCCGGATTCATCGGAATATCAATCGCTGATAGGTCAGAATACAACACCCGATAAGGGCCTCAGGGTCGTTCGTCAGCTCAACGACGTGCGAGATGTCTCATGTCCTACCTTCAAATACCGTTTCCAGCGGCATGTAATGCTGATCTTCAGAACAATGCTGCCATGTAACGCTGTTACACATTTGTTCAAGACTGTCAGCTATGTACGGCGTAGAGTATCCTTGAAAGAACGGCCTCCAGCGATCTTTGCCGAGTTGAGTCTAGTCACGAGCCCAGCGATCAAAAAGACCAGGGACTAAATGACGCATCATAGCCACTACAATTTATTTTAAGCATATCAACCCCATCACCATATTCGTATACATGTCTTTAGCCATCGCGCAGACTTTACCATGCAGTCTTGGTCACATCTCGGAGCTTCTGCGCTAATGCTCGCAAGCATGGTCTCGGGTCTCAGCATGAAACTGGACCCCAAGGCTGGAAAGTCTTGCGAGTATTCTGCGCCATGGGAGACGCTTCCCGAACTTCCGCCTATGCCCAAGGCCAACTTTGAGGGTACAGTACCGATTGACGGCATTGATCTTTGGTATGCGACATACGGAAGACCGCTCAAGGATACTAAGGCGAAAGGCCTTATCCCGGTTGTTTTCCTCCACGGTGGCTTTGCGAATAGTGATTACTGGGCCAACCAGATCCATCACTTCAAAGATCACCCTTACACTTTAATCACAATCGATTCTCGAGCTCAGGGTCGTTCGTCAGATGATACCAGCCGCCCTATAACCTACGATCTCATGACTGAAGATGTCATTGGCTTGATGGACCATCTTGGAATTGACAAGTTCTCAACTGTCGGTTGGTCCGACGGCGGAATCATTTCTTTCGACCTCGCCATGAACTTTACTTCTCGTCTGGACAGTACCTTTGCATTTGGTGGTAGTTATAGCCCCTCGAACATCAATACGACAATTGGAGAGAATCCTGTGTTCTCGGAGTATCTGGAGAGAGCTGAGAAGGAGTGGAAGAAGAACACGCCATCCAAGGGTTCGTACCAAGACTTTTCGGATAGAATGAACACGATGTGGGCAACATTGCCAGCCTGGGATGCAAAGTCCTTTGCCACGATTCCTACACGATACTCTGATCCTAATGCCCCCATTGTGTGGATTGTCGATGGTGACTCCGAGGAGGCTGTCAACCGTACCACTCCCGGTGAGCTCCATAGCTGGGTAAGTCAGCCGCTGCTCACTTCACTTCTATTGCTTATGTTATTGCAGATATGGGGTTCTAACCTCGTAATTCTGCCCGGAGTCAGTCACTTTGCGTAAGTCACTGCATGAAGCACCTATACGACATCAATTAACCTTCTCGTAGTTTCATGCAAGACCCAAAAACCTTCAACGCGATGCTTGAGCGCTTCCTCGAGATGCCTCGTTTCCCAGGCGAGCTATAGAGTATCATTGGATCAGAAGGTCTAGTACTTGATGGTCGATAACAACACCATTCACGTACTTGATGGGACTTAGCATGCTGGTCTACTGCGACGATAAGGGCGTAAGCCACCATTCATTCATTTAGGCTAATATCAAAACTTAATACTCCTCGAAAAAGCATTTGTGATCACCACATCCACTTCTTCACAGTTTCCCCGCCCAGTCTCCAATACCCCACTTTCATGTACGTACGCTAGCTAGCTGAGAGCCTCTCTAGGTTGGTTTGTGTAAGCAACGTAGCCTCACAGACTGAGGAATGAACACCGGATTCTCTGTCAATATTTGACTTTGAGGGGTCAAAGAGCGGAACGAACATGGTTATTGAGCAATGAGTAGTCTAGTCAGGATCAGGAGGTCGTCCTTGATAATTGTCACTTGTGCATCTGCTATAGAGCTTGCCGAAAAGTACTATCTACAATTTTGCACCTTCTCTCCTCTGCACTATCTTCCAAGTGTCCAGTATAGTGTTGCTGGCACTGTCCAACCTTTCCTGCGTCGCCTTGTATAATCTCGGTATACCTGTCTTCTCGTAGCTCAAGCCCTCAATCACCATGGACGCCACGCCTTTCGCTGAGAGGAAGATCTGCGGCATACCGTGTCCGCTGAAGCCAGCAAGCATATACTGATTCTGTCTCCCAGGGACAGTACCAACATGCGGTAAGCCATCAGATGAGTAACCCATAACTGTTACAAATGTCAGTAAGCTTTTAAACAAGTCAGGTATGTCAGCTCACCTCCAGTCCAAACCTTGGATGTATACGCGCCGCTATCCTCCCACCCGTGAAAGACACGCTGCATGTATCCATCGAAATAATTCTTCGCAGATTCAATTAACTGGTCGTCGTTGACGTTGTTGTACCAGCTGTCAAGATCATGGTAGTACAACGATCGTGCTCCTCCAACTATAATGCTTCCATCTAGCCTCGGGATGAGATACTCGTACTTGGTATCAGACCAGCGAATAATATACGAGTTTGGCAGTAAAGGTGCCGGGGTCTTGCTGGGTTTGATATGACTGCAGATTCCCCTCACCGGAACGATCTTGTCCGCAAACTCGGGTAAAATGGACGACGTGTAGGCGTTAGTCGCATAGATGATCTTTGCAGCGCGCATTACGCCGCGAGGAGTCGTCAGTGTCAGATAGCCCTCTTCATCAGACTTTTCAGTGACTGCAGTGACTGGCGTGTTGGTTTGCAGATTGACATTGGCATCAAGGGCCTTAGACAGCAGTTGGAGAATGAGCTTGTAAGGCCAGCAGTGACCTGCTGTGTAGGAAAAGCAGCCTTTGGCTCCCTTGACACCCGATAGCTGAAACACAGACTGTGAGTACCATTTCAACTATTCAGCGGAAATTGGATATTGCTTACCCTTTCGGCTTCAGCACCTTGAGCAAAATAGACATCTTTCATAACAGAAACCCCATTCTGTCTGAGAGCATCTACTCCCGATTTTATCTTGTCTAGTATGTCATCTGACATCAATGCATCGACAGCACGGGTGTAGACAAAGTCGCAGTCGACGCCCTCTTGCTCAATGGCCTTTTTGACAGCAGCAAGGTTCTTTGCCTCGAACTCTGCTGCCTCTGCTGCAGCTTCGATGCCATAAGTAGCAAGAAGACTCGCAGGTCTATTGTACGGATCTGGTTTCAGATGGCCGCCTGTATTAAGTGGCACTCTTAGAGCAGAACTTTAGAAGACTGAAGGTCACGTACCATTTCGTCCGGTCGCTCCCGAGCAAGCTTGACGAGCTTCAAGAATCACAATCTTTGGTGGAGGAACGCCTCGAGCTTTACATTGCTCCAGAATATGGTACACTGTTGCGACGCCTGCGTATCCTGCACCGATAATTGCAATATCGACTTGGGCAGGGAGCTCAGGTGTTGAGCGATGGTTATCGAGAGGATGCGGCTCTGACCTCCAAAATGGGGTCGTGGCATTGTCGACAGGAAGAGGAGAGGGCGACATGGTACTCGATTGTGGCTGGATAAGATATCTTGGTTCAGTTGTTATCTATCTTTCAAGAAATACGTAGTAGAATGGTGAGTAAAATAAGTGTAGACAGCCAGTAACCCCCACGTTATTGACGCAGGGCTATCTTTCATAAACGAGGTGAATGTAACTCACCGTAGTAGCAAGACAAAGAGGTTACATGTAACAATGAACCTTGATGGCGAAACATAAAGGGAAACTCTATCATACGTGCTATCAGTTGACCGGCCCGGAAGCAGAAAGCGTTCATTTGCAAAGTCCTCGATGCAGTATCAGTGTTTCGTTTGTGTTGCACTCAGGTCATCCTATAATAGGACAAGATTTACAGAGTAAGCCCAAATGGCACTAAAGAATTACCAGATCAGGCACCACCGGCCCGGTCTAAATGCGGGGCCAGGCTATGCGGTGACGAGGTTATCTATTCCGTACTGTCACATACCCTACACTGCCTATCAGCATTTCCCAGGATAGCACGGCAATTTAGTGCCTGATGGTCGAACCAAACCTGGGCGTACTCCGCGAAAAGCAGTTTGACCAGCCAAGGCGGGGTAACCCTCCCACTGCTCAGTGCTATCCTACGCCATGAGTAAGGAGATTGTACAACTGAGTTGGTGGGCTGATAACCAATAATATATATGCTATTGTTCTCCTTCATCAGAACAATCATTCCATTCGTGTCTGAGCCCTTGCTCTCAGTATCAATTATCACAGAATAGTATTTTTTACAAGATGACGACTTCAGTCCCCAAGGACGATACCAAAATTAGCGGACATAATGATCTTGCTCCAACAACTAGCTATATCGATGGCGAAGTCCTCGATGCAGGAATTGACTATAGCTATCTAAACACTTCAAAGTTCACGAAATTCTACAGGAGTGTTCTATTCCAAATGATTCTTCTTGGACTGTGAGCCATCCGTCATGACCCCGAAACAATGCATTACTAACTCTTGTGTGCTCCCAGTCTCTCATGTGTTGGTCCGGCCATGTCCGATGCCATTTCCAACCTCGGAGGCGGTGGTCTCTCCACTCCGTATCTAGCAAACTTGGCGACCTCGCTGAACTACACGGCTGGTTGTCTGCTTACTCTTTTAGGCGGCCCCTTGATCAATAAGTTTGGTATCAAGTGGTCCTGCATCATAGCAGCGGTAGGAATGCCTCTTTCCGGTTCTGCGTACTATGTATGCGCAAAGTACCGTGTAAATTGGTATCTCATTTTTGCAAAGGTAAGCCTAGCAGCGTATGTCTCACTTCGATCTGCCGTCGCTGATAGGCTTTGTAGATACTCACTGGATTCACCTATGGCTTTTTATACGTCGCAGAGTCTACGGCTATGTTGTCATATCCTCTCGCGAACGACAGGGGCTTCTATCTAGGTGAGCAGCATTTAATCTCTATATCAATCATTTGCTAAGGTTCCCTTAGGTGTCTGGTCTGCCATGCGGAACTCGGGTAGTGTCATAGGAGGTGCCATCAACTTTTCCAACAATTACAGTGACTCCAAAGCGGGGGGTGTTGCGTGGTCAACCTACCTCGTCTTTATTGCCTTCGGTAAGCCACACTCATCCAAGGCCATTTCTGAAGCGTCTAACAAGAGTTCTAAGAATGTACTGGCTTGGTATGGGCATTCTTGCTCTCGCCAACTAGACGTGTCCGACGCCATGATGGCACCAAAGTTTCCATGTCCGAGAGAGCCAGCTGGAAGCAAGAGTTTGCTGCTTTATGGAAGCACTTACAGCGCAGAAAGGTAAGGTGAGCTATTCTGTAATTTTCTTGGCAAGTTTCTGACAGTGGTATTAAGACTTGGCTCATGGCTTTACCTGCCTTTTACTCCTTCTTCTGTGGTGGAACCATGGGTACTTATCTGTCGTTGCACTTCTCAGTGCGGGCGCGAGCTTTGTCTTCTCTTCTCCTCCGTAAGTGTAGATCCAACTCTTCCTGGACATAAAATGATAACCTGGTATCATCCGTTAGCGGCCCTTTCCATCGCGGAGGTGATAGCGTATGGAAAGCTTCTAGACAGAGCTCGCTGGTCCCAGACCAAGCGAGCATGGGTCTCTTTTGCCTGCTGGCTGATCCCACAGGCGGCATGCTTCATCTGGATTGGGGTTGAATATGCAAAATTTGGTGGAGGGAAGCTCGAAAATGCTCTCGACTATGAGACGTATGTTCCTCCTTGACCATATATCTTCTCTTGCACTGATTACTAACGGGCATTTCTCAAAGCAACACCAGAGGATGGGTCGAAGCCTACCTACCATATTTGATGATGCAGTCAACGAGCTATGTATGCCAGTTATCTCTATACTGGATCCTCGGCACTTTCTCCACCGATGCCGGATCTTCTGCTCGTTCGGGCGGTTTACTCAGGGCTTTTGAGACCGCTGGGCAGACAGTGTCTTACGCCATCAACTCTCACAGCGGTTCAGATGCCAGGATTCCCTTCTATGTTCACGCTGCGATCTTTTGCCTTACTGTCCCATGCATGGTGTTCCTGATTAGACTTGTTCCTGAAGCTCCCGCTACAATGGATATGGATGTGGAGCCAGTCATCGATTCGCCTGATAAAAAGCAGGTCACTTAAGGTCGGAAATGGAGGACAGTAGTAGGCATTGATGGTGGGTTTATAGGTAGAATAGAATTGTGATATGGAAGGCCACCGGGCAGTGTGTGTTTTGAGATTTCGCTACCCAGAATGAGATTTATTTACTTTGAGCATCCTGTACATGGCTTTGACAGTCAATCAATTGTCAAGATTAATGTTCATCGTTTGCGGGGGGTGCCGCAGTTCTGGTGGAAACCATCCACATATCAACATCACAGCGTTCCGGAGCACATCGCAACACTTTGGTCCATGACGAAACTTCCTGAGTATTGCTGGATTTATGCCATGGGTGTACACGGCGGTTGGTGTGTTGTCAATAGAGTTCTCAATTACGGCTTGTCACTTCGACGCAAATATAGCTTCCTTAAAGCATCAAAGGTTTAAGTGCTAAGGATAATACGACATGCAAGTTCGCGATGATCTTTTTCGTCTAAGCCTAACTCTCAAAAAACAAAGGCATCAAGGTTGGCTTAACAGTGCATCAATTCTGGGAAAATCACTAAACGACTTTTGGATGTTCATTTCTGGGCAACAATCAGTTCACAACTTGGGCCCCTCCTCAACTGTCAGAGTGCCTGTCTTCTGGATGAGGTATTCCTCAATAGCCACATCCTTGCCTGCTTCCTTGCCATAGCCCGACATTTTGATTCCTCCAAATGGAGACTCGGCACAAGACGCGTTGCCTGCACAGTAGTTAGTCTCAATGGATAGCTCAGTGGCAGAGATAAACATACCTGTATTCATCCCGATCATTCCAGCTTCTAGGCTTTCCAGAAGCCTCCATGTTCGGGAGACGTCTCTGGTGAAGAAGTAAGAAGCCAAACCCATCGACGTATCATTTGCTTTCTTCACAACCTCCTCTTCGGTCTCGAACTTGTACAGACCTAGTATAGGTCCAAAGATCTCTTCTTGAGTTGTGAGCATGTCCGAGGTCATGCCTGAAATGATGGTTGGCTCGAAGAAGTACCCATTTAGATTCTCTGGCTGTTTGCCGCCGCAAAGAATCTTTCCTCCTTTGTTGACAGCATCTTGTACATGTTTCTTGACTTTATCGACGCCACGAGACGTAGTCAGCGGTCCCATAGTGGAAGAAGATTCAGCTCCGTGTCCTACGCAGAGCTTGCTGGTGGCCTCCACCATCATCTGCGCAAACTTGTCATGAACGCCGCTTTGGACATAGACTCGATTGGCGTGAGTGCAAGCCTGGCCTGCTGTTCGCCATTTGAGTATCATGAGAGCTGCAACTGCTTGCTCAAGATTGCCATCATCAAAGATGATGAAAGGGCAATTACCACCCAGCTCCATAGTGACCTTCTTCAGCCCATCACTACAATGCCTTGCGACGATGCTGCCTACAGCAGTACTACCCGTAAAGGTAACCTTGCGGACAAGCGGGTGTTTGCAGAGTGTCTCGCTGACAGACGGGGTATTAGCGTTATCAGTTGAGATAACGTTGAGCACTCCAGGGGGCAGACCCGCGCGAAGGGCAAGGTCTGCCAGGGCCATAACACTAAACGGTGTTTCAGGCGAAGGTTTGACAATCATAGTGCATCCTGCGGCTAGAGCAGCCGAAACCTTGCGGATGATCATAGCAACCGGGAAGTTCCAAGGGACAAGAGCAACACATACACCGATCGGCTGCTTGATGACAAAGGTTCGGCGATCGGATACGGAAGGCTGCGCGACAGAGCCTCTGATACGCTCAGCCTCGCCAGCGAACCACCAAGCGAAACCAAGGGCATAATCCACCTCACCGAGGGCCTCTACCATAGGTTTGCCGGTTTCGAACACGACGATCTTGGCGATGTCTTGTCGTGCATTGGTGATGAGTTCATGCCACTTGAGTAGGATCTTAGCTCGTTGCCGAGGATTCATGTGGCGGTAGCTTTGGAAGGCAGCATCTGACGATTGAACGTATTTGTCAACATCAGACACTTCGTTGGTAGGACTAGTGGCCCAGATCTGACGCGAGCCAGGATCTACAAAAGATTGTATGAGTTTCTGTTCTTTCTTCGCTTTCTGCGTATGGTGGCTTGAGTTTACCTTCAACGTCAAAACGCTTGCCGGACTGGGATTGGACCCATTGGCCGTTTAATAGAGACTCCTCGTGAAGGAGGGACGGGTCGTCCAGCTGTACAACAGTTGTCAGTCTTCTTTCAGGATGTATCGGCAGTAGAAAAGGGTCTAGACCTTGAAAGGGAAGCTTCGTGTCATAGTGCTATTGCGAACGGCGAATACTTGAATGTTGATGTTAATGAAGGTATACAGATCATTGCTTTGGGTATCGAACGTATTTATATAATTACTTATTGTATCAACTGAGACGCTATCCTGAACATGAGAGTGCAACCGGCTCGGTCATAAACGCAGAGTGAATAGCCTTCTGGCACTGTCCTTCAACGACCGGATACAACAATTAGCTCCATTGCCTTGTTGTTCTCTATCTCAGCCGGTTGTTAGTCAGTAAAAGGTTTGTCATGAATCTCGAATGGCCATCTAGCCTGCATTCCATGAGAGCTCTCTTAACATCCTGCGCCCTAAAATGAGTTGCCGATCGTCGGATACGACGGGGTTGTAGAACGCGGCACCAGGTTCCCCGCTTCCCCGAATAGGATGTTGCCAGCCGGTGCCGGTCCGGTTCTCGCTAGGCTATCAGTCCCCAGCAGTTTTTCTAACGTTTTCCGGTCTACAAGCCGGCTACTTGGTTCTAAGTGTGTAGATTATCTTCTATTGATTCTCCTGCTTGTTCGATAGCTTTTGATAACGGGGCTAGCCTATCAACGATGTTTTGAGTCGTTCCAGGGAGGTATGTGTACGTATTCACATAACACGCAATGAGATGATGATGCCGACTGAAGGGGCAAGCGGAATTCTTTGGTTATGATCGAGGAAAAGCAAGGCCTATTTATCGCATTTTAAAGGACTTTGCTCAAGTCTACTCGTCTACTTGATGCCTGTCCTCTGCTGCATCAGCACAAACACCGCCATCTATTTCGCGTTTTATTTAACCTTTGATGGTATTTCATCTATGTTTCTTGTGATTGCTGCAATGTGCTTCTAGTCACCGCCAGCAGCGACCGAATCGTGGACTGAACCTCAGCCATAGTCGACGACGACATACAATCCGCTATTCCCAGATTCCCTGAATGCATATACTTGGACTGAAACGTCCTCACTGAGTGATACAGATGTTTCAATTGGTAGTCCACCACAGTCGCCAGCAAGATCAACCTCAATGGCGGATCAAGCTTCAGGCCGGCGACGCGGCAGTCCAGCGAGTCGAACAGCGGGCAATCCTGGTTCGATACAGATGAAGATACCGCGTTGCGGATCTCTTGTAGTATCTGATCGTATGTAGATAGTAGAAGAGACAGGGGCGTTAGGACCAGGTGAAGGACTGTTTGCCAATTGGAACAGACTGGGTCTGTCGCTTCTCCATTGCTTTTCACACATTGGTGTAATAGCTCGGTCACGACACCCAGGGTCTCTTGGACGGGTCGCATGGCTGCTTCTGTGTATTTCGCCGGCCGAGGTTGAGTGCCGACGCCCCTCGCGTGAAGAGGGGGCAGTTTCGTTCGTAAAAGCTCCTGCTGGAGGCTCGATAGTCTTTCTAGCGGGCTAGATGCATTCGCTGTTTCATTCGTTACACATAGACGTGGATCGATGTTTGGATCGTTCGAAGAAACAGGTGTGCTTGTCGCCAGAGGCCACAGCTCTTCATCCATGGGCATGTCGAGGAACGGATGTGTGGCGTTGAAGTTGTCGAAAGTGTTGGTAAAGTCGAAAGAGTTGAAGAGTGCTGTATGATCTGAAACAAGATCAACGACGATGCATACAAGATTGGCGAAGGACGGAGACTTACCTGGAATGCAACTATCGCCGAGCTGTGGAGGTGATGGTGGCATGGATATCCCCGAATCCGCAGTTAGTGCATCTCTATCGGAAATGCCATGGAACGCAGCGTTAGGGATAGACTGTGTTTGCTGCATCTCTCTGCCGGCCATCGACGCCTTGCTAGGTCGTCCGACCTTGAGAGCAGGGCTATAAACGCAGACCAAATCATCACCAAGACATCGTGTGCAACCGTCCAGGTCACCAGAGCATCGTAGTTTACGAGCGTGACACCTGTCGCAGGCGAGTCTCTTCTTGGGTCGTGTTCCGGATGGACTGTGCATTATTGCGGAGAAAGGGAACGCGGTAACTAATTGGGGTTTGAGCTACGGAAACGAGAATGCAGAAGAAACTAAAGCGGATTTTTGTTGTTCTGCTGCATGGTAATGTAGCAATTGAATATCCCAAATGGAAGGATTCGGGATCCTCGTTATGCTGGCAGGACATGCTGTTACGAATGCCCAAGTCGAGAGCAAAGATTTGATGTTGGTTCTGGCAAACAGGCCCCTGCAACCCCCCCTGGTTCACTACTTGATTTTAGTGGGCTTGAAAACCCGTCAGCATTCGCAGTTGTGACAATCAGGGACATGTTCTTGCGATAACGTACTCATCGTACCACCCACAGACAGCTAAGGATCTAAATCCCTGGACGGCACAGAACTTCGGCATCTTCCATTCTTGCAATTGTGCAAAAGATCCATGCGGAAGGACATTGTTCTTATCCGATGAATCACCCCACAAGTCACGCAGCGCACCTACGCGACGTTGCATTCCATATCTGGCCCCCAAAACATGTAAAACAGAGCAAGAATCCTTCCATTCGCTGCAGCCATCACGGCGGCCGGGTAGGTCCTTAGCTTCCGATAGTTCTTGTGCCGTTCCCGCTTACCCGTCTGTCAGGCTAGTACAGCATGGGAAGCTCGAGCGGTAATTGAGGGCTTTAGGGAAAGCCGTGCCGCCAAGAGGAGCAGTAACTCCCCTAGCGGCCCGCCAATCTCGCCCGGGGACACGCTGCGGCGAAACAGTTTCAGTTGCAAGCGTCAGCCCTGTGGTCGGAGCTGGGCGATCATATCTTGGCGTGCAGCCGGAGGTTATATCGAGAAAAGATGATTTCTTGTGATTATTGACCTGAACCTGTGAGCGCTTTATCATGCTGTGCGATGATTAGATGTCACTGTGGCCGTGCTTCTGTGCCTTCCACGTACTTGCAGCGCAGGTCTCGGACAGATTCGCGACCATCTCCAATACAAGCCCCCAACAAGAGAGTCCTATATCTACTGCAATCACGAGCTTTGCATCCCGAGGTCGTACGTTAAGTCGTCTTCAGTGGGGCACTCTCAAGTTGGACCCATCGTAAGCAATTTATTTTCGTTCTGTTGAGCATTTTACTTATTCTGCCTCCCGTGCCTCAATCCTATCTAAACGGAGCAGACTTTCCTCCTGTCCTCCGCTCGTCTACCCTGCAGGCAAGGTTCGTGCACCAATCGCAGGCGCAAGAACGCGAGCGTGTGCTTTAGCCAGTGGGTCAGAACGTGTGTTGGTCTGCATGACGGTTGGTAGCAGCGAGGTTGCAGGGATATCCTTCTGTGGTGGCGGACGGGGAATTCTTGACGCATGTCAGACGCCTCATTCGGCCTTCGGAAACTGGCGAGTCTGTACTTTTGGCATTTTTGTGTTACCTGCGCGGCCCTCCTTTGTAGGTTCATCAAATTACATCGTCCATAATTATCCAATTATACCGGGGGACATTCGCGTAATAAACAGAGTATCTTCCAACCAGCCTTGCCATCTCGATGATCCTATTTAGGCTGTCACTCTCGCCTAGGCGTTCTGAGAGGTAGTCTTAGTAAGCCTAGACAAGATCCTCACCTTTGGCATTTCGAACGGCTGTTGAATACAACTCATTCCTATCTTTGGATTGCAAAAGCGTAGCACGGGTAGCTTCAGGCAGGTGGACAGACAGCACATTGCAAAGATAACAGGAACCTTAGATTGCTACCTAATCATGCGATCGATCTAGAGTAGAGTCCACTGTTACTTGCGGTTTTCAGGATCCTCCGCCAATATTAGAACACGCGCCGACAACTTCGGACTACCCTACCCCGAACAGCAAGTGACAACCCCATCGCGGGCTTAAGCAGCAACACCGACAGGCTTCTGGCAGAAAGCGCCGAGCTCAAGCTATATCACGGTCAGCCAATCTACTACCGTGAAAGCAGAACTAAAAAACTTACAATCTCGGAGAGGCCACAGCAGCGAGCCTTCTGGCCAGACTCGGCGCAAATCTCCTGAAACTCCTTGGCGCTGTTGGGAGTCTTGGTAGCTATTATCACTATCAGTAACTATCGATCTCGAAGATTTAAGGGCGAGCTCACGAGAGCGGCAGTCGCCGGAGAGAACACCGACGAGGTTGAGACTGCAGCACTGGGGGTTGCCAAAGAGGCCACCGCTGGGGCAGGCCTCGTAGCCGTTGGAGGAAGTAGCGGGCGCGGCGTAGGCAGTGCCGGCGAGGAAGAGAGAGACGATGGTGTAGAACTTCATGGTTGCGGTGTTGAAAGATTGGATTGGAAAGACTGAAGTGTGAGTGGGATGAATTGTTTGGATGCTGAGTGATGGTGATGAAATATCCGGAAAGCAGGTGCAAGATGCAGTCTTTATAGAAAAAGATGCTCTAGAGCTCCGAGACAAGTTATCTCTCCTTGGTATTCTGGATATCATTTTCCAACCTCGCGTTCCTCAACGACCCTGAGTTGGACAAGATGACTTCTGTTTCCGGCGCTATTGACGGGGGACTTTGAAGCTTGGAATGCTTCTCAGCTTTGCATCGTCCTCTCTTGATGCACGAGGATGAACCGTGTCCTTGATAAGGCCAAGCGGGTTGTCAAACTCATGGCGCTAACTCGATTCATCTGCAGATCATCATGTCCCAATGTCTAGAAACTTGCCTACCCCAGAGTATTGAATTTTCAAATAAGAATAACCAAAACTCAGTAGCCTATGGGTGTATGTTGGCCGATAAACCTCATAAGTCCCTCGGAAGGGAGTTAAATTTCCATTACCTTTATATAATATAGAAATGCTCTATAAAATCAATTTCAAGCTCTCAATAAACAGATCAAATGCTACATTTAGAAATGGAAATAAGAACAATCACTGGATAAAGCTTCCATCAATTGCGGTGCTGTCACTGCTGAGACACGGCACGGAAGTGCAATGTGTCATTGTTAATAAAATCGAACCAAAACTGCAAGGAGTATCCTTTGAATTGAGGTTCGGAACTCGCTATCAAAATGACTAATTGCCGAAGCTGCGAGGGACTTATCATGAATCAATTGTTACTTACTCGATCCAAACTAAGGACCTGACTCATGCAACTGCCGTGACGATTGTCTTAGACAAAACCAGGAACGAGCCGCCGATCTTATCCTTAAAAGCGGAGAATTTCCATATAATTAGTTGGAGTTGCGGGCAATTATCCACGCCACGATGTTACCGGCAACATGGCTGACAGCTTCTCCCTTGGCAATGTCTCAGACGTCAGAGAATAATTGTTGATCACTACTTGATTCAATATGACTGCTAAGCATGGGCATCTTTTTAGCGACAGCAGGGAAATATTAGTTGATGATCACTGCTGGATTCAAAAGAATATTCCCTGTTATGCATTGCTTAGCGTGAAGAGAACTACCATCAGAGCTGAACTGTTTGCTGTTACAACGCATCACATATGAAGGCCAATAAAAGTTCCCATACTCAGCTGTATTGACACAGTCATTTCGATTCGATGATTTGATTATGAAGCTAGTATGTCTTTATGTACAAGAAGGGAAATTATTAAATCTTTCCATCGAGTAGCCAAAGTCGGGATTAAGCACATGCGTACAGATACATGTTCCCAAACTCAACAACACCCAACTAAAGTCACATCCATGTCAACACTTTCAGCCACATAACGCAGACTATGAAGCTATACTAAGATGATCTAGAGAGGAATCCCAAGAAGAATGAACCCAAAACCAAAGACTCCAAGAACACCCAGCTCAACGTAAGAAGCCTTGGCAGCACCAGCAGTGATAGCAGATGATTCTCCAGGAGCAGGGCTGGTAGGGCTAGGAGCCGGCTTCTCTCCAGAGGGGCCGGGCACAACAGAAGTTGCGAGGGAGGCAGGGGGTTGGGGAGCTTCTCCTCCAACACCGCAAGTAGTGCATGTAGCAGGAGGGTTGGGCTGAGCAGGGGGCTTAGAATGTTGTCCTGGTCCGCCGCAGGTGGTGCATGCAGGAGTGTTGGGGTGCTTTGGCTTGTCCTCGCCAGGGTTGGTTGGCTTGGGAGGCTGAGGAGGACCGCCAGATGGAGGTTTGGAGCCGCACGTGCTGCATTCTTCTGGCTGAGGGCCCGTAGGGCCTGGCTTCACAGCAGGGGCAGATGGGACGGGCTGTGGCTTGACTGGAGGCTTGCCAGACGGTTTGCCCTGATTGTGACAAGTTTCGCAGTGCTCGGGCTGCGGCTTGCCAGGGCCCTTAGTAGCCGTAGCTTCAGGACACGGGACAGTCAGCGTCGCAGTGATAGGCTTCTCACCACAAGAGTTACAAACGGTAACAGTTGAAGTGAAGCCCGGCGGAACACCAGTAGTGCGAGGCTGACACTTTTCCTTGTGGCAATCCTCAGTGATGGTGTACGTGTGCAGCCGCAGACCCGTGGAGCAGAACTCGTGATACTCAGTTGTATACACAGTATGAGGAACACCACCTGTGCCGTTGCCGGACCAAGTACTGGTCGGTTCGACGATGATGGAGGTGATGGTGGGAAAGGTCTTGGTTGAGGTAACGCAAGAGGTTGTCTCTGCGTTGACTGCAAGACTGGCAGCCAGGAGGAGGGGGATGAGGGACTTGAAGGTTTGCATTTTGAAGCGAGTGACGAAGCGAGTGACAAATGTGTGAACGAGTGAAAGTTGCTTAGGGACTTGTATCTCTGCCATTGCGAAAAAATCCCTTCGTTCAAGTATTATATATCGCCGACCCAAACTCTTCTAAGATTACTTTGACCCTTTCATACCTCGCGATATCGCAACATTTTCAACTTTGAGACTAAGCATGCGCAACGCAGCTGAAGCAAAAACTCAATGCCTGTTGATCCGTCCAAACGAGGCAATACTATCATCTCTGCCCTGCATGACAGTTCCCACGTCAAACCTGTTTCGGGAAGGTGATCGGCGGCTAATATCTCCGATGGAGCCTCGCTTAGCGGAGAGAATGTGAGACAGGCAGGCGATAGCGTCAATAGTTGGGTTGTCAAGAGACAAAGCGTTGCGTTGGGAGCTGAAAGGCTTCACGTTTGCGGTAGGAGGTCGGGTCATGGTGGTCGTGTCGGCATTTCTCAACTCATACATGAGAAATTACCTCAATATCGTGCTTTGTTGTTGTTAAAGAATCAAGATCCGGGTTCAATGGTTTGGGCATGTATATACAGCTCGCCCTCAGCCTATTTCAATGACAATCACTCGAATCCCAACGATATCTCCTCATCAGTTTCTGATTACACTCGTTTCCTTCATAACACTCGCTTATTCCTCTCCTTCAGCGCTCGTTGATCATCATGAAGTCCAAGAGTATCATGGCCGCTTCAGCAATGATGGAGCTTGCACTTGCCCAAGCTTCTGCTGATCCTCTTTGCTCAACCGTCATCAATCTTCAGCCCATTGAATATCAGCTCCAGCAGCCTATTCTCATCGACTCCTACTTCCCAGCCAACACCGACATTATCCTTGATGATGGACTTGTGGTACATGTCACCAATGCCCCCACGTCTTTAAGCACTGTCTTGACTGATGTCTCGACAAGCTTGACAACGCTGAGCAGGTTTGTTCCCCGTGTCGTCGACACTTGTATGAAACACCACTCATTATTTCTTCGTAGCGCTAACAACGGCAACGGCAACGGCTCTCCTCCAGATGGAATCTACCTCACCTTTACTGTTCCTGCGAACCCTGACGATATTGGCAATCACCCTGTCACCAAGACCTATCCCCCAACTAAGCCTGGCGAGCCTGGTATCGTAATCATTCAAGTCCCAACATCTCCTCCTGGAGCTAATGGGGTCCCTCTGTCTTCTATCCCATATGCCACGGTCACTACTACTGGAGACTTCCCTTCCCTTACCGGCCCTGCCACAACTACTATCACTCCTGATAAGCCAGGAGCAACCGGTAGTGTCATTATTGAGGTCCCAAACACAACCGATACTTCGCCTTCTGCATCCTACATCACGGTCACTACTCCAGGAAACCTTTCTCCCACGGATGATCCTCGCACAAGCACTATTCCTCCCAGTAATCCTACTGATCCTGGCACTGTTATTGTTGTCGTCCCCAGCTCCCAGGCTCTATCGCCCTCTTCTGTGCCCTTTGTCACTCTTACCACCACTGGTAGTACCCTTAACCCAACAGACAATCCAGTTACGTCAACTATCTCCCCATCTGGGCCAACTGGCCCAGGCACTGTTATTATTATTGTGCCAAGCTCACAGGCGTCTTCTGTCTCCTCAATCCCATTCGTCACTGTTACCACCACTGGCAATACCCTCAACCCAACAGACGACCCCATCACGTCGACTATTTCCCCATCTGGGTCGACAGGTTCCGGAACTGTCATAGTCGAGGTTCCGCCTTCCAGTTCCCCTGCTGGCTCTGAATCGTCGTCCTCTTCTATACCTTTTGTCACAGTGACCACCACTGGTAGCACTCTCAACCCAACGGATGATCCAGTCACTTCAACTATTTCCCCGTCTGGATCATCAGGCTCCGGAACTGTCATAGTGGAGGTTCCCCCTTCAAGTTCTGCTACTGGGCCGGCGTCATCTTCCACTCCCGCCTCCTTTGTTACGCGCACTGTCACTGGAGACGATGGTAATAGTGAGCCCTCTACAACTACTATTAGCCCTACCGCAAGCTCTGGTCCCGCAACTGTGATTATCGAAGTCCCGCCTGCAACCAATAGCCCGGCATCTACTTCGCCTGGAGACAACACCTCTGGGGGTCCTGGTTCCTCTGGACTTAGCAGCTCTGCTACTCAGGGGTCTAGCGATAGCGCCGCTCCACCTAGCAGCTCTAGCGGTACTGGACCATCCTCCTCTGATCCCGAGACGTCTAGTCCCAGCCAGGCGACGACCAATGACGCTGCTTCGAGCACCTCAGCTAGTGCAGCAGCAAGCAGTTCAGCGGTGTCATCCGACACGCCGTCTGAGGCACCCTCTAGCACTGGTGCAGAGACTAGTAGCCCTACGACTTCTCCTGCCACCTCTCCTGCTTCTTCTGCTTCCCCTTCAACGAGCGATGCGGACACCAGCTCCCCTGCCAACCCCACCACCTCCAGTCCTGCTTCGTCAGCGGTTACCTCTGCCCCTGATTCCTCCACAGAGTCCGCTGCCAGCTCATCCACCAGCGCAGCGGCCGCCAACTTTGATCCTTGCCCGGACAGTCTCTATGGAAACCCCGAGTGTTGTTCCCTCGATGTTTTTGGGGTTGCAGACGTTGAATGCGACTCACGTGAGTATATCTCTGGGATCATGAGATAAATTGTAGCTAACATAGTGAATAGCCACTGAATCTCCATCTGATGCCGCCGACTTCCAAGCCATCTGCGCTGCCAGTGGTAAACGAGCACGATGCTGTGTCCTTCCTGTGGTAAGTCTTGTTCTTTGGCAGCGAAGAACAGATGCTAACTCATTTCGCACTATAGCTTGGACAAGCTCTTGTTTGCTTGACCCCCGTTGGCGTATCGAACTAAGCTCGTCTTGAGACTTTCTTTTTACTGGCGGATGAGATGATACTCTGCGGGACTGGCCTGTTGATTTGCGAGTGGCCTTTTGGAAGCCACGCTTGGAGTGGCCACAGATATCTCGCTACTTAATATGGTCTATGGTTTAAGGGTAATTTTTGACATATATATAAGTTGTAATACTAAGAGCCGACATGGTTCTTCAATTCTAAATGGCTCTGAGTATTGTCGTTTCTCTATTACACATTGTTTAAGGTACCGCTTCCCATACCATGATTCTTAGCTGCGCTGGATTTATGAGCGTTAACATTGGAACACAGCAATTTTTTACTCAACAAATGTATAGAATTCCAGTAGTAATTATGAGGCTGTGTGCATAGGCTTCGCTGAGGTCAGACGAGCTGTTACTGGGAACACGCTAAGATGTCTATTTATGTCTGGGACTGTAAGCGGCGATATTCCTTCACGCCCTTCGCCTCATGCGCGGTCACTAGCCCCACGCTTTTTATGACTTTTCTCATAGTAATTATTAAGCATAACTCTTTATTAAATTGTCCCGTCGGCATCTGGTTGTGCCGTGTTTGAGGATATCTTTGCGAGACTCCACAGCGCTAGAATTTGGCCCCCAGAGAAATGTCACCGATAATGGTATAAAATCTCAACTACGATGGCTGCATATAGATTGATATTACGCACTAGCTGATAAATAAAATAACAGCTCTTCCGCATCCTAGACTACTTACTCTAGTTATCCGCGAGTCGCCAAACCTCACCATGCATGCTTCATATTTCTCATACACCCTTAGCAGACCCTACCCGTATGTATGGTTCACTCCCGTTGCTCTTGGTGGCGGATTGATCGCAACGGCACTTATCGCGTTTCTTAGCGTAGCGACACAAGGCTACGAGACTATTTCCATGGCCACCACAAATCCCAACACGACCAGCGAAAATCGTAATCCTTTCTCGGACTGGCCTTCTTTTCTCACCGCAAACACAAAGTCCCTTTGCGCCACCACGACCATTCCCATCGGCACAGAGTTCTACACCAACAACACCGCCCTCAAATACACCGTCACCAAGATCTGGCGTGGCGACAATCCAAAGGAGCCAGATGCACTTCTAGGATCATTGCCCTATCTCAACAACCCTTTCCAATCATGTGCAGTAAACGGTATCACGATTGAGTTTGAGGGCATCGATCGCAGTGCCTCCCAGATAGCACTTCAGCAATGGGGTGCTAAGCTACGAGCTTCGCTATCTTGTGAGGTAGATACGTCTGGCGGCAGGACGACCGTGAACATGACAACTACCTACGACGTCAATGGTATCGATAACGATGTAGGCACAGTGTTCCCAGGACGGAATGCCACAGCCAAGGCGAGCTTATGGTGGGGAGAGTCTCTTCTTGCTTGGTACTCAATCGCCCTGACCAACGACATGCACATTGCCAACGAGAAGTTCTTCCGGGGAGAGAATGACACAGACGTCCCTCCAATCTACAAGGGTCATATCTCCTTCACGAAGAGAAAGACTGTCGTGCCATCGGTGCAGGATATCAAAGCCCTAGACTTTTTTCAAGTCAGCTGCTTCTTCGTTCCTTTCAGCAACAATGGTGTTTCTCCAAATGTTTATTACTGCAGCCGTGAGAAGATGGAAAACACACACTTGATCGAGAAGCTCTCCAAAGCGGATAATAGTGACCAGTTGATGCCTCTTCCTGGTATTTGGATCTCAGCCGATAGCCTGGCTAAAGCCTTTTATTTCACGATTCTCGCCGATCTTGGTCAGACTGACTCTGGACCGAATATTCTGGACAACATTGAGCTTTTGACGCACTCCACCAAAGAGTATGAAGTTATCCAGAATCGCACACCGATCTGGGGCGATAACCTCAGAGTCAACACCACAGAAGGGCTAGCTCACCGTGCGTTCACTTCCAAAGACTCGTCCAGAAAGAATTTGGGAATTGAGCCCTCTGTCATCTCAACGACATTTCTTTGCCAGATCCCTCGTCTCAAAAGTAGACCAACGCTCATTGTGTCTGTCATCATTAACACAATAGTCATCCTTTCAGCTCTCTGGAGATCATACCAACTCCTGATTGATGCAATCCTGTCAAAGAACGACCCCGAAATGATGATTTGCGCTGCATGCACTGTAGCGACATCGAAAGAGGTAGAAAGCGAAGTTGCGAATTCTTCCGGACGGCTATCAAAGAGGTTCGGTCAGACCAAAGCACGTTACTCTTCTATACGACAAAGGGATACTCTCTAGCCCATACTAGAGATCTCAGGATAATTAAGAATATCCCTCTGTAAATCTGCTTTCTCGTCCCTCGCTTACAACGGTTTCGAGTAACCCTATTATGTTCCTCCTCTTATTAGTCGCGGTCCTCACGGCGGTCAATCATCTCTCATTTGAAGATTACCAATCTCCAACAGTTTTGCCCGCAGCGAAAGGCTTTGATGTTTCTCTGACCAAGTCTCTCGCCCATATCAGCCTTTACAGTAATAGAACTATTAATCTTCCTGTCGGTTACCTCTTGAGTGACCACAACGACATCAGCATTAGTAATCTTATCTTTTATAAACAAGTAGCTTGCAGACTATAGAACCAAAGTTCGATTTATTGATATTTAAAGTTATGACAACTTAATGAGATATATCAACCCAATAAAATGAAAATCCTAATTAACTACAGGTCTTAGAAGGCAACATGCACATAGCCTCAATACAGATAGGTTTCCCAATCAAAACGGGAATAATATATATAAGGTCTTTAGAATGTGGTTCTAGGAGTACTTTGGTAACGTAATCCCTCGGGTAATGTCTAGGCGTTAGCCTTGCAAGTGGTTAATGTGGTAATTGGGTTAAGATCTTGCCTTTAGCACTGTAATTCTACTGCTACGTCATAGGGGTAGAATATGAGGACGGGTCATTTTTAAACATCTATGGGCCCTATCTGACACTTTGACTTGGCCTATTATAGACACCAATAATCTTCTCCCAGTGCAGCAGCTGTCGTCTGAACAGAATATCCTTCTCAGTTTCGTCTTGAAGGGGTGGATCCTTACAAGCCAGTACTCGGCATTGTTCGCGCTGTCTATGAACCATTCGCTGTTTACTTAAGCCATGGGCAACCATATCCAGGCCATATCCACTATCCTCAGTGCCACTAGTTATTGCAGTTACGCGAGGCCGTATGTCGAGGCACACAAGCGCGGAACCACTCTCCAAAAGAACCTCCAACACAATCAACCCACTAGCAAAGAGTGTAGCGACAGTTGGTTTGATATCGACAGAGAATCCCTCAGCTCCTGTATTGGAGAAGACATTATTATAAGGTCCTCTAAAAACCAGCGGAGTTTCCCTCTCGGATGATAAAAGATGCATTATGATATCTTGCTCCGGCAAATTCGGGACACTTGCCAGCTCACGCACAGTTCAGCATGTGACGCGACCTTTCAGAAAGTCTCTCCAAGTCCACTCACCGACGCGAAGGCTCTTCGAAACTAGGATAATGAATCCCGCTATAATCCAAGCAAACATGGTTAGGTTAAAGGGATCAACGCCTTCTATGCGTGATCCGACGAAGAAACCAGCCATAAGTCCATCAAGAACAAAGAACTCTGGAAGCGCTAGACAAATTCATCGACCACATCTTTCCTGGGGCCAGAAAGACTTTTGAAGAGGCCCGGCACGATGGCCAAATATCTTACTTCCAAGTATGGACCCTATTCAAGCCAGGCAGCATCGTTTATGAGAGGCGCGAGATCCCACCACTCAACGAGCCGTACGAGCAATGCTTCCGTGTGAGAAGGGCTGAGGACTCGATTAGTCACTACGACGGCACAAATATCTTTCGGCTAGTCTTAGAAGAGATCGTTTATATGCAGGGAAGCGGAGTAAGCCCAGGCCCCAGGGTCGTTTCGACGAGTCGACACCTACGGGAATATGATGGTTTGAGAGATATAACCACCAAAGGTCTCGGCCTCGTGCCTCTGAGCCTCATCCCTAAGGAAGAGCAAAATAAGATTTGTACAGCAATTGCACAAAGAAGCCGAGAATTTCTCCGTCTATCAGCCATTCCGTTTAGCATTTGGAATTACAAGGGTCCATTGAGGCTGGTGGCTAGGATAGTAGATCAAGGTACACTGGAAGAGACCAACCTATCACAGAGGGAGAGGGCTTGGCAAGTATGTTCGCTCCTCAGGAACCCCGTCGGGCAATTCCTGTTAATTTGCCGCGGCTATCTCCCAGGATACCTCATATGCTCAAGGGTATATGCAGTCAACATCCTGGTTAGTAAGTTGACCGATCCTGTTTGGGATCAGCCACGTGGTTGGGGGCCAGGGGCTTTGCCACTTTCTAGTATAGATTACTGGCAAACACTTTTGAATAGCTATTTTGAAGAGGGGAAAGAAATCGAATCAAAGCTCGGACGTCGTCAAATGAGAGGTGCTGGTTTGGTGCTGGCATTGCAAGGGTCAATCATCCTAACAAAGATGGCTGCAGACAGTAAGTAGAGCGCTATCGACAAAAGTGATTGTTGAGTCATCATTCAAGGTATCACACACCACTAACGTCAGCTTCAAGGCATATCCGCAAGGTTAAAGAGGCCCTTGGTTTCTTTAAGTTCGATGGATGAACACGGAAGGCTTTGGGGGGCTTCGAGAGAAGCGCTTAGATGGGGCGGAGTTCTACATATAGACGAGCATGGAGTTCCTAGACACGAACTGGAAGAGAAAGGTAAGCGAGAGACATTAACATTGGGTACCCATGCAAGTTTACTGAAACGCATTCCATCAGGCTCGGAGCTGGCTAGCTATCTAACCTTTTATCCCAGCGTCGTGCTGGTGACATGCAACGATGTAACTGAGCTGGGTGCGGATTGTGAGAACGAGATCGACGGTGTTATCGCGTGCAACACATCGTCAGATGACCCGATACCAGAACTGTGGAGATTATATCTTACTACAGAGCTGCCAGAAGTCAGTGCGTCGGTCTCCGAACAGCGGCTGAATGATACTTATCGAATCTTGGCGAAACTTGAGCCCCGCGAGAGTCGCATGAGAAAGACTCTAAAGACGGCCAAAAGAATAGCTGTGGCAGAGGCGAGCGCCATTGGGTTGGGTCACGTACTTGCTGTGATTCGGTCTTCCTTGTCTTCAGCCAGACTTGAGGAGGTCAAGGATATCCTGGCAACTGTTGATGAACTTGGGCAGAACGAATAGTACAATTGAGTGGGAAACAGATAGTGTGTCGCCCTTTTTGTTAGATACTTAGTTTCAAGGAACTGTCTAAGCAGTTGACTTCTATACATGGCCTGTACAGGAACCGCTGATTGAGGTCTATTCTTCATTTTCCGGGACAAAGTTTGCCTCCAGTTCCCGATGAATACTGTGGGCGTCGAAACCCTCAAGCTCATCCCCTCTGATAGTCCACCCTTGTGCTTCAACAAACGCCTGTACCTCGCTTTGTAGCTCTTCAACGTCCTCATACTCGAATTTCCAGCACTTGTGAATAATCTTTCCCATGAACTCATCCTCCAGATCAGGCATCCAGCCCTCCTCGGCGACCCGGCGTCGTGTCTCGCGCCAATCCTCAAGACCTGGCGAACGGGATGTCATAAGCTCATATACCAAGATACCGAAATAGAACATGTCGGTTTTCAATGTTGGCACGCTTACGGCCCTATCGAGAGGGAGCTTATCTGGCGCAAAGTCTCTGTCGGTAAAGAACCAGCCAGGAAGGTTGTAGCCAGTGCTTGAATCATGGAATTCAGAGCCCACGAAAGCAGCTAGAGAGATTGATAGAGACCCTGCGGTAATCCAGCAGTTTTGCTCATACATCTCTCCATAAGCGATATTGTGAGAGTGGATCAAAGAGAGAGCTGAGAGCAGTTGCAAGCTCCATTGATAAACCAGAGGGCGAAATTCCGGCTTCATGCGAGTAGTGGGAGGGGCACAATCTTCATCAGCAGCATAGATTTGAGAGTGATAATTACCGAGGAAGTTCCCAAGAGAGCCATATGTCGGCTTCTGAAGGATAGGGAGGCCTGTCCAGGCGTCTTGACCTATGACACTGGTAGCAATAGTTAGGGAGATAAAAGACAGTAATAGTATTTGGAGACGCACGGCACGATCCTGGGATGTTCTTGGCCAATCATATTGTAAGCATAAGAGGTCTTGAAGCAGATGAAAGCTCCAGGCTCCTCACGCCACCAAGCATCTGGGTCATCATCCTCGGAGCGATCAGTCCAAAATCTGCAATGCGGTATGAATATGACGGAATTGGCATCTCTGGAAAAGACGCTGGTCCCTGCAATGTCTATCGGCCATCGGAGACGGAGGCCTTGAGGGTCGGTTAGAGGAACAGTCCGACGACCTGTCGCAGTTCGGTAAGTCGTTGCCAGACTTGGCTTGTTGCGGTATGATCGGGCCATATTTGACAGATGCGAAGGAGTTATCTGGTCTTGTAAGGGTTCAACTAATGTTGGATTGTTTGTGTTGATGCGTCAAGGTAAAGTAGTATTTCTGTCCATTTCAGGCAGCAGGCAGGTTTTTCACAACATACCCACTTCGCTAACTGCGGATCGTCCGGGTCCTGTGGCCACTAATATTTCATTACCTCCCCTGTAAGGACCCTCAAAAGTCGACCGCCAAGGATTGATAAGATAGCACAACTTGCCAAAACTCAGCATTCTCCATCCTCAGCACAGTGACGCTGCAGCAAATCGGCATGGCAGTCTATTCATAACTTTGAACAGATCTTTCTGAAGGGGCATTTGGAAAGGTTAGTTGAAATTTCAATTTATTATGTAACTTGTTTTTTCACTGGAGATTTAGTCAATATGTGAGGCCTAAGCTTGTCCTCGTGCGAAGTGGGATCTTATCAAGATAGAGTCTCGCAAAGGTTGGACAAGGTAGATTGTAACACTTACGTCGGACGTGACATATTGGGTTAGCTGAGTTCTCCCCTGACCAGGTTATTCAAAGGCCTTAGGAAGAGCCTGTTCGATAAAAAAGATATGGCCAGAATGAGGCATAAATGAAATATCATATTATATGCAACTGCAGCACAGAAAGTTTCACATCTCGCCAAACGACTCTCTTGATATTGAAGACGTTGGCGGCCGTTCCAGAGATTGCATCTCCATGTCAACAGTCACATAGGTCTTTCGGTTTGAAGATGCATCATCTAACTGCTCCCACGGTCCTTCTACCTTGGAACTGGACAAGAGACCCTTATTGCGTCGCCGGGTTGAGGACGCTGTTGCTTTGCCTGTGGCTGATTATGTTCCCTGTCCTTTGAAGGGCCCAGTATATCCCAGGGACTAGTCATGGGAAGAGCGGAAATGGACCCAGTTCTTGAGAAGCCGTCGTAAAGAGGGGAGTGAGCCGGCTATGATACCCGCGCCTAACTCAAAAACGGACCAGAGCGCAATGTTTCCGACGTTGTCTGTACTCTGAATTAGATTTAAGTGTGATTCGAGCTAGAATAATAAATAGTTACAAACATAACCTTGGGGATAAGCATAGTATTTAATGTATGGAAGTCGTATGATAGTGGCGATTGAAGCGCTATTCAAGGTACGAGTACACTTAGAATAACCTCAACGATCCCGTCAAGCCTAAGATAGCCAATGGCGTTTGGCGTTTCGGAACATGACCTCAAACAGGGCACGGGTGACAATTTATCAGAAGATGGAGCTTTATCATTGAAAACTAATCATTCTCGTGACTTTGTGTAAATCGCTGGTGGAAGCTCACTGTAAGGAACCCAGATCAGCTTGTTGATCATGGCAGATTCACTGGCCCCGAATTTGACCTTCCAGAACGCTGCGCCTTGGTCGCTTCCAGCCCATCGACCTCTGCTCGCTAGTTCATCTCGAGGTTGAAGCCATGTGAGCGTATCCTCATGATAGTGAGCCAGCTCAAACATTTCTGTTTCCTTGCATAAGCCAGTACAACTTATCTCCGACAAGTTTGATATCAATCATAAATATGTGCAAGTCATCCCAATAGGTACCGACATACTCTGTGAGTGGCTTTGGCGATGTTCCCGCTTTCTTACCCTTCTCCAGTTCGTCCACCACTCGGGGGTACCATTTGAGATTCTCAGCAACAGCCGCCTCTGCCAGCCCAACAAAGTCGGTTCTGAGCTCTGGAGGTCCGTTGACAATCTCTTCAATGATCAGCTGACCAATCCAGTCCGCTGCATCATTAAGCGCGAGTGAGTTGGTAAGGACCACGATCACAGTCTCCGTCTCGGGCAAAAGGGCAACAAAGGTGAGTGAGCCAGGAAGGCTTCCCTGATGGAACAGAACGAGACTGGAGGTGCCTCTACCAATGGTAGGCATGCCTTGGGGGAGTAGTGCGGGGTTGAGGCCGATCTGTCCCAAGCGGCCTGGCAGCTGAACCCTTCCCCATCCAAATGCATACGAGGCCTCGTGCTGTGATGGCTGGTTAAATGGAATCTTGGCAGACATGATATGGTTCAGTTGCTTGAGGGGCGAGGCATCGTCGGGGGTAACACTCTCACTAAACTGGGAATTGAAACCTTTGATAAAGCTGCTGTATAATTTGACCAGGTCTTTGACTGACGAACGCGCCCCACCGCTAGCAGCCCCGTATCCAACATCGCCCATCCTGAGAAAGTCGATGGGGACTGTGGATGCATCGTCGAGAGCGTTGTAGCATACGGTTACATCGTCAACACTCTCTAAGGGCGTCTGGAAGGATGTCCTTTCCATCTCAAGAGGGTCCAGAAGACGGCTTTGCATAAAGTCGAAGTAGGACTGTCCACTGACTTGTTCAATGACAGAACCAGCCAATTCGTAGTGGAGGTTGTTGTATCCGAATTGGGAGCGGAATTGACGTATGAGAGGTCTGTTGTTGATATATTTCATGACGTCTTCAGACCTGAGGAGAATGTTACCCGCAGTGCCAAGTATGACATTATCACCCCAGCCCATCCCAGTACGATGACAAAGAATGTCCGTTATGGTAGTGTTGTTATGAAGCACAGGATTCACGGAGAGGAAGTCGGGTAAGATGTCCTTGATAAGGCTATCCCATGATACCCGCTTCTCCTCAACAAGGAGACCAAGTGCTGCGGCAGTGATGGCCTTGGTCAAAGAACAAATTGGGAAGATTGTATCTTCGGTGACAGGGAGCTTTTTCTCAACGTCGCGAAAGCCATGGTTGTCGTAGAATATCGGGTTGTCCTTGGTCATTACGCCAATTGCCACACCTGGAGTGCCCGCGATGGCCATCAAGCGCTCAATAGAATGCGACAGACGGCGAAGTCTGACCGTAATATCAGTCATTTTTGGTTGATGTTGCCCTGCGCAAAAGAAATGTTAGCAAGAGAGTGGTGTAAGCGTCGTTGCAGTTGATAATGTCTGTGCATAATAAAGTGTAGAATCGTCATACTCCATCCTGTGGGCCACGGAAGGCCATATGCAAGAACAAAGCTCCAATACAAAGGAATAGTTAGAAACAAAATGCTCACTGCTACGAGCAGTTTGAATCTTAACGGCATGCGCTCCATCTCTGAACTAGGCATCCCACACCGGGGGACGTTGAAATGAGCGATGAAGGTTGGACCGATTGATGACTGAGAGTAAAATTCTCACGCTCCTTAGAAACTTCATGAATCAAAATGGGCGACATCCGACAGTCCTGGCCCGACGTGCATCTCGATTGTGAAAGAGATGAGTTTGCAAATAGTACCGAGGGAGCCAAGAAGAGAGAAGAGAAGACAGAGCTTACCTTGGCTTGCTGTGGCTTGATTAGCCGCCCGGGATTTCGATATGACTTGATGAGCTTTCGGTCTCCCTTTCAGTAATGATCATGAGAGAAAAGTAGGCGGGCATCCTCACGTATGAGGCAGAAAGGTTCAGCGGCAATAATGGTGATGGCGGCGAAGAAACGAGAGGCTCATGGTTGATTAAGATCATGTAGGGAGGCTCAGGGTGTTACCAACTAAACTCAGTCTAATCCACAGGGCCGCCGTTCAAAACCGGAGAGCAAGATGAGAGCAATTATGACGGCCGCTTGTGAATGACAAATGGTTGGGTTGTCCTGGCAGCCAACTGAGGGGTAAGCAATTTGTCAATTTGTGTAACTGTAGCAGGTCACCATTCGGTACCCAGAGCTATCAGCTTGCAGGCATCAAAGACACGGGGACGGAATCTCTATTGGAATCGCTTGGGAGGTGAACAGTGTGAGTAGAGACGGGGACTCTCACTTACTGGCCTTGTGGAACATTTAAAGAACCCAACATAAATCTGCAACCCTTCCCTACGGTATTCGCATTTCTCGGGTTGCCAGCAATAAACGGCTGCTAAACATAAACGATAAGGCATAGATACTGTTAGCAGCTGTTTGTCTACTATGATCCTAGTAGGGGCGTCTAGTGAGTTCAGAAGAGCCAGGTTACGAGTTACTGAGAGGACATGAGCATTGCTCATAGAAGTGATTTGTGACCATATTCTATAGCACTACATATTCACGGCCTGGCGTGGATATCTCACCAAAAAAGCTGTCCTATAAATGGACCAACAATTTGCCACTATTCCCAGCCGAAAAGCAAGAGCTAACAGCGCTTGGTCCTGAGCCTTTCAGTTCGCTAGCTCTGAGCCCGGTAGAATGGCCAGGTTTTTCGGGTCACCCCGAAAGCGTTCCAAGGGGCTCCCCCTTTCAAGTTTCTGTCTCTATGGCCTATTCGTTTTCTTTGAGTGCGTAGGTATCGGACTTAAAAATGTTAAACGCCCAAGACGATTCCACCTTATTGACTTTGATGATTCCCAGCTTCCTTAGTAAAGACACATCCCCTTCTGTTCCCCTGGTCTAGCTCTGAGTCACTGGTCCACCAAGGACCTTTAGCAACAGCATGCCAAACATGGAGAAATCTGCGCTATCTAGTGCAGAGGATGAAAAGAGACTAGGTATTTGCGCCAATCAGTTTCAGCAATCGCATGATGCTCTTAACAAAAGCTGAGTCAGAAGATAACTCCACCCAGTCAGGCCATATAACTCGTTGACCGTATGTTGTTGGCTTCTTGCTGACATTTCCAGGGAGGGACCGTCTTCTTAAGTCGCGACTGTATCTTGCTTGAGTTACTAGAGAACGCTCAAGATGTCGGTAGATTATGTTGCGGCAAGCAGGAAGGGTTCTGTGTTTTCTTGAATTTTCCTAGTACAGGGAGTGGGCTTTGAAAATACCCCAGTGTTTGTCTTGTGCTTTCAAGGACGGCTTCTGTCTGTTTAGCCCCTAGTCGTGAGCATTGTGAGTCTGCAACAGATAAGGATGTAACGGAAGCAGGTCGACATAAACTCTAACCACCTTATCTATCATTATTACTTACATACAAGCTATAAATTAAAACAGGTATCTTATCGTGTTATCTCGGTATTACTGTACGGAGGAAGGACATTTTGCTTTTGACTAATTAAAGACACCTTACCCTGAAGTTCTGATGCTGCTTTGAAGTGACCAATTAAAACCTTTGTACCCCTGTATTTATAGGTCCACAATTAACACACGCAGCACGGAACAGGCGGGGGAAGTCACATTCAATTTCGGAGACTTCTCCAAGCCTCTTTCGTCCTAATCGTTTAACGGCATCGATAGAGTGTCGCATCATCATGAGTCTCTCATCCGTGTACGCGGCCTTGGAGCCATATATCGACATTCCGTTCAATGCGTCCCTCAGCGGAATCCTCTTCCTCGCCTACCGTTGCCTCATCTCCAAACCCGGCCTTCTCCTCGTCATTGTCTACACCACCAGCGCCATCATCATCCTCTTTGACCGAACCTCCACCAAAGGAGAAATGGCCAAGACAATGGCCACTATGCCTCTAGGGCTCGGTTCAGTTCTCCTCTTCATCGTCGCTAGTAGACCGACCAAAGCGGAATGGCTCCACGCTTTCACCATTTACGTCAACTTTGCGGTGTATGGCAATATTCTCATGATGGTCGCGACGCCTTCTGGAGGGAGCTTCCGTGGCATTTGCTGCAAAGTCGCCTGCATCTCTCTCTCCTCTTGGATTATCCTGCAAGGATATCAAGTGCAGTGGGATACCATCATGCTACATGATAACCTCTTTGTCTTCACCGCTGCTTCGAAGAGCTGGATCTTCGCCCATGCAATCTACAGGTTTATTTTACTGACGCTGCCATGCTTTGGGTCTGGGAGACGTCACCGGCTCATGGAGGTGTACTCTCTTGGTCTTACGTATTTGTTGTCTTGGAGCACTGGACTGCCGTTTGAGTACTGCTTTGGTATGGCGGATACGGTCGTGGCACCAGGAGTCACGGCATGGTCTTCGATTTCTAAGACTTTTAATTTGATTCCGCGTGATGCGGGAAAAGATCAGTCGTCTCCGAGCGGCATCTCAAACGCCGTTGATTTCTATTTGGGGACTGTGGCATTGGCTGTTGCTGCTTATGCTTGCTTCAAAATAGCATTCCCGGGGTTTTAGGCGTCTTGGCAGTTCATATCGGTCTGATGTTTCGCTAACTAGCGAAGTTTTGGAATTCATAGTGGTATGTGTGTGTATGAGTGAGGAAGCAAGGTAGCTGGCTGGGGCCCCAGCGAGTAGGCTACAAGAGGGATAAATGGGCCTGAGGCACACATGTCTCAACAAGATCCATCATTGAAACCGCTCTCACCCAGTACCCTGTACATTACATGTGCCATGTCAATGCATAACGCATCGTGTACTTTTCACAGCGCTCTAGTGACGTGTCGGAAGCCCGCCACCTGGAATGCGCTTGTGAGATGAAGACTCTCCACCGTCAGAGGTTCATTTTGCTAGTCCTCGAGGCAGATTAGACTAATCAATGGGTCTGCTTTCGTGCTGATGAGTGGCCGGCCACTTGAAGCAGTCTTTCTTTCTTACCTACTTCTAGCCGTTCTGAACGGGATGAATTGGTAGGCTGGACCGCAGAAGGCTCACAGGGTATTGGCTGGTGTGAAGATAACAATCCACTATTAATATCTTTTGGCGGCGTCGCAGCGGGCGTCGAGTAGCCTGGCTGTGTAGTTGTTGGTTATTGAGGTATCGTGACAAGACCAGAGCGAATCCGGGGCTCAGTCTTCATGATATGGTGTATTTCGGACAACATGCAAATACGATACGCAACCTAGCCTCTCATGTTAGATAGCGAAAGTACTTGAACAAGTCGCGTCGATACCATTCAAGATCAAGATGCATCAGCAATAGGGAACAGCCGGCAAGCTGACAGGAGATGGAGGCGGGGCTGGGGGGCTTAGGGCTTAAACTAGCACTTGTCAAAGACACAGCTGAACTGGCAAAAGCGGCCATTGCCGAAAAACGGGTCCGTCCCTCTGAGACCAAATTTGGAGACGAAAGCTGGTTTTTGTTTGACCGCAGCGCTATCAATCCCCCTGATTTTAGCGCGGGGACTTTTCGATTGGTCACCAGGCGTAGGCGTCAAACGGTTTAGAGTGCAGGCGACAAGTGCAGAGTAGAACTTTTGAATCATGAGATGAAGTATGCAATCTAAGTATTGTGTCTCTGCAATTTGAGGAGGGATTAGTTCATCAAGTGGGCTGGCGTAGGGAGCTTGAGAGACCTGCGCGATGCAACAGAGTGGCCATCAACGTTGCATAAAAAAGGTACAGTTTAGGTTTAGGGAGGAGGTAGAAATAGAGAAGGGAAGTCGCCGAGAAGAGCCATTATCAGTAGAGAGCTTATCATCAAGCCTGGAGGAGGATTCATGATGGAGGCAGATTAAGAACATCCGAACAGATTATGATTGAAACCACACGGGACTTTACGTTGCATGTACTCAAAGTCCGAGTCTAGAAATATGGTTGGTGATTTTCTAAGCATCTAGTGTCGGTAGTACTGATTGGCGCGTTACACGAAGCCTTACGATGTTGAAACAGTTAGTATCGTGTCCCCAGCGCCCGCTCATCGTTGTTAGATGTGTATATGGTGACTTGATTTTACTGGAACACGCTCTGGACACGCCTCTGACGAGTTTCTTATTTATCAACAAGGAGGTCGTATATACTCTAGTGGTTTTTGAAAGCATGTATTGAATTCCTCATGCACTAAATAATTCCTCTTATGTCAGATAGTCAATACCTAAAGCATTGGAAAGAGGCCAAAAACTGGAAGCGTCATGATGAGACATTCATATCGGAGCTGGAACATTTTTTTTGGTCCATATTAGGACCTCGTATTTCGTCTCTCGTATGATCTCGTATATCTCTGCCCTTGTTTATCATTGCTGTTTCGTCGAATGCGGAACTACTGTTGGTCTTGTACCTGACACGATCGGGTTCATGCGGTATCAGGCGCAGTACTTAAATCATATTTTAATCGCCCTAAACCCAGGTTTGATGCTCATATTTCTTTTTCCTCATCACTTTCGTTACTTTGATTATCTTGTCATTTTGCTCGCGATTAACTTGGAAGGAAACCGTACATCACCATTCACTAAACATCATGATGCTCAAAAGTCTTATTGTTGCTTTCGCCTTCGCTGCCATGGCTTCGGCTGCTTCGCCGCATCAACGCGACCAATACTCAGACCCATATCCTACATCAATCCCCAGTGGCTGCAACCCTGCGCATCCTGGATCTTGCCCGGAGTCGACGGAGGTGGCCTTGCCCAAGCCTACTTCAATCCCCGGTGGTTGTAACCCTGCTCATCCTGGATCTTGCCCGGAGTCAACTGCCATTCCCGGTGGCTGCAACCCTGCTCATCCTGGATCTTGCCCTGACACTACTCTTGCGTCTTTGCCTTCATCGACCGCTATTCCTGGTGGATGTAATCCCGCCCATCCTGGATCCTGCCCGACCCCCACCAAGCCTGCAGTCGTCACTGCAGGTGCGTTTCGCAACGCTGTCAATTTGGCCGCCGCTGTCGGCCTCGTGGCTGCTGTTCTTTAAGCACTAAGCAGTTCTCATCTTGGAAACAGCAGGATATGATTTTGCTCCTATGGCAAAAACCCCGATCTGCTGGAGAAGTCCACAATCGTGCCTGGCAACATGCAAATTCGCAGCTTGCTCCTCGGTGACCCAGAGGCGAAGCCTTATCTATTGCCCAAGATGATTTTGTACCATAGTTTCACTAAGCATTGAGCTAGATCAGTCGTTACCTATATTACCGCGCACCTAATATTGATATATGTTCGATATTGTTTAGTCAACCTAGTCTCTTAATTGTGCTTGAGTTGCTGGAGCAATGATGCCCTATGCATCGACTTTATGATGTGGCGCCATAATTTCCAGGCTCGCCCTCACTGCAACGTGTCTGTTCCTGGCTGAATTAGCCCAAGTTGAGTGAACTTGTGACCTGTGGCCTTCATTCTAGAAGCTCTGCCTAGCGTCCACTTTGCTCTGCACCTGATAATATCTAGTGGTACCTTTGATCTTGACAGCTAGCAACCAACAGCATGACATGGTACATTACATAAAGCCGAGCACCCGATTAGCTACAGCAATTGAATTGACTCCATGTAAAGCTCAAATAGGGTTGTGAACGCCGCTAGACAGGGAAAACTCGGCCACTGCCTATTCAGAACCGACTTGGCATATCCATGATGGCTAGGAATAGTCTAGCGCTATCCATTTATAATTTTATTTCAGGTACACAATTTGATAACGGCCCATTATTCTTCTCTTTATAAGTAGCCTGAGCTGACTTTGAGAAATAGACATTGGACTGGATGGTCATTCTTTTATCTTCAAAAACTGCATCAACGCTTCCCCTTCACTATGCGTTTGTCCCTACTTCCTTTTGCCTGCAGCCTGTATCTGACTGCAGATGCATTCCATCTCTACGGTAGCGGAGGTACATGGTCCAACGTTCAGCCCGAGGCCTGCATCAAAGCCCTGACAGCCGAAATTGATTGCAGCAAATACGTCGCCTACTATAGCTATGGTTGGTTTCCAGTGCTCGAAGACGATGATGGCAATGAAATTACACATGATATATGCACCAAGACCTGCTCCCGATCACTGAAGGCCTTCAATACCGCGGTTCACCAGGAATGCGATCTTGAAAATTTGATCGCCCCTGGTGATAACATTTGGCGATCCTGGAACTTGACTTGTGACACGGATGCTGACACAAGAAGATACTGCACTGGTTCGTTTTCGAAAAGAGTTTGACAAGTATTTTATACTGACCTTTTTTTAAGAGATCATCGATGAATTTATGCATGAATTTGGCCCTCACGACATCGTTCCCACCAAGGATCTCTGTAGACCTTGTTATATCAGACACGTGTCTAACTTGGATCTCGACCTGCCCAATTCTAGATCTACTGGCTTTAGCCCTAAGGAGCAGCGCTACTTCAAAGATTTGCGTGCACGCATTTACATGGAATGTCCCAAGGAAGCCCTGGCAGAGACCTTTGCGCCAATTTCCCAAGAAGGGGCATCGAATACAACGGAGTCTGCGCAAGAGACCTCGACAATGAGCGATACAGGTTCAACTACTGCGACCACTGCGGCAACAAGGAGTACTGTTACCGTAACATCTTCTCCGTCAACAGAGCGTAACAGGGCTAAGAAGTTTGAGCCACGATACATGTTTAGTTATTGGGCTCTGGTGATTATGTTATTTTGACCAGTGCTAAGTTAATATATCCTAAAATTAATACGCTAGACTAAGTCTTAGTATTAGTCTTAATATTAAGGTTATATAAATATAACAAGTTAATTAAAAAATGGTGGATTATTGATCCCTTGGCACAGTAACCTTATTACCCAGCAACAACGCTGCTATATCCTTGTATCCATGTCTCGTGGCCCAGGATAGTGCTGTGTATCCGTCGTCATCCTTGACATCAACATCTACATCATAGTCCAGCAGTAATTGAACAATAGCCTTGTGCCTAGCCAAGACTGCCCAGTGCAGCGCCGTCCATCCATACCGGCCCCTTGCATGAATATCTGCCCCAGAGTCCAAGAGCAGCTGCAATATGGACTGATCCCCATTCCTAGTTGCCCATAATAACGCAGATGATCCTTCTTCATCCATTTGATCGGTATCTGCTTTCTGCCCCAAGAGTGCTTGTACTATACCCCTGTCCCTTTTCCTAGCTGCCCATATCAGCGCTGTCGACCCGCCTTTATCAATTATATCAACACATGCTTTGTGCAGTAAGAGCAGTCCCACTGTCCCCTCATCCTTATTCTTTGCAGCCCATATTAACGCTGTCGACCCGTCTATATCAACACATGCTTTGTGCTGTAAGAGCAGCCGCACTGTCTCCTCATCGTTATTTTTTGCGGCCCAAATGAGAGCTGTGCATCCGTCTTTGTCCATGCTATCAATCATCCCATCAAGCCCGTGCTCCAGTAAGAGTTGCACAACAGTCTTATGCCTGTTTCGAGCCGCCCAATATAATGCTGTTAATCCTGCCTTGTCTGCTGCTTTGGCATCCGCTCCAGACTTTAGCAACAACCGCATCAAGGCCTCATTCCCACCTCTAGCTGCTAAGTTCAAGGCTGTCCTTCCAGCCTTGTTTCTCTTTTCAAGTTTTGCGTTTTTCTGCAGTAATAATACCACAGTAGCCAGATGCCCGTTCTTCGTCGCCCAACCAAGCGAAGTCCACCCATTGTTGTCCACTACATTAGGGTCTGACCCATGTTCTAGCAGTAGCCGCACTACAGGGTCGTGCCCATTCCTAGACGCCCAGGATAGGGGTGTCATAGCATCCTTTTCTGGGCCAACATATGAGGTGCGCTCAAGTAATACCCTCACTACTGTCTCATGCCCGTTCCTAGCAGCCCAGCTTAATGGCGTCCTTCCATCCTTATCTGTTGTATCGGGATCTGCCTGGTACGCTAGCAGTACATGTACCACCGTTTGATATCCTGCCGCTGCCGCCAACGATAATAGGGTGCGTCCATTCTTATCCTTGAGCTGGATATTAGTCCCAGCCAGAGCCAACATCTCAGTTGCTTCTGAAAGACCATTGTTGACTGCTGTGTTCAGAGTCTGATCTCTGAATGTCTCTGCAACACGGTTTGATTGCTCGCTGAGTAAACTCTGCTTGAGCTGTGATCTTGCCCACCTCTCTAGCAAAGAACTAGCCCCATCAGAAGTGCCAATCAATTCCTCGATAAACTGAGACCTTGATCTTGCGGCATGCGGATCTCCCCGGCAACGATCAAGGTGGTATTTGAGATGCATCAGAGCATAGCTTGCCAGTGGCCTTTGATTCATATAATGAACACAGCTTTCGAAGTCTTGCAAATTCCAATTTCTGACATCTGAGGGTCTCGTTGCCATGTATGCGGTGCAAAGCATAAGGTATCGGATGCAAGTAATAGCCATGGAAGCGTGAGCATGCTCTGCAATCATCTTGAACTTGGACCTTGCTACACATCCATTAGGCTGGAGAAAGAACTCGCGAACCGTTTGGTGCATAGCCTGCACTGTAGCCTGTCCTGGAGACATAGAACCCGAAGTACTGTTGTGCTGCTTAATTTCCAGGAAATTACCACCACAATGTACAATGCGCCTTTCTTGCGGAATCCGTCTTTGGAACAACTCTTCTGAGGCAAAGAATTCAGTTTCGGGGTTTTCCGGAATACCTAGAGCATGGAGGAGCTCACAAACTGAGAGAGGACGACCGGCAAAGAAAACAAAGCGAAACATCTTGACGCCATCTCTGTTTTCCTTCTCTGTTCTCACAGTCATTTTATCAAGCATCCGTTGGTAAAGTTCGTCCAGCTCGGTAGGGAGACTCTTCAAGAATTCAAATATGTCTTCCTCAGCACAGCCTTGCTCATCGTAGGCGAGTAATTCCTCTCCCACCAGTTTTACCCATAAAAAGACCCCATTGGCATTCTCGACAATACACTCTCTTGCTCGATCGACAAACTGTGGAAAATCCATGCGTTGTAGATATGCACTTGCGAAGTTGATGATATCGGATTGTGTCTCGTCCTGTAACCGAATGAAACTGTGAAATTGGCTTATTCGGCGTTCAAGAGCTGCCACTGGTCGACTTGCAATGAACACCTTGACAGAGCAGACCTTTGTCTCCGAACAAATACCCAGGAGTAGTTCTAGAATCTCACGTCTGTCCTTATCATCAGACTCGTCGACTGCATCGATGATGAGATAGAACCGTTCATGTTCTGCGTAATCTCGTAGAGACGAAAGGAGAGTTTTCAACGACATATAGTCCCATGACACGAACCCTCCATTGCAACTGTCGCCGGCAGCCAATTTGCGACGATATTCGCTTTGAAAGCGATGGTAAAAGAAAGCCTCTTGTTGGTCTAGGATGCTGTAGAGGATCGATCGGAGCATGTTGTAGTGACTTCTTTGAGCCTCTCCCTCTCTCCAACTGTCGAAGAATGAGGCCAGAGTCGCCGACTTTACACTGATTTCCCGATCCCTCAAACCCTTTGTAAAGTACTTCGTGAGTGTGCTCTTTCCACTTCCAGGTTTTCCTTGGAGATATAAGAGTCTGGAGGTGTCTGCGGCCAACCATTTCAGGCACTGAGTATGGGTCCAGATCCACTTAAGGGAGCCTTCATGTTCTTCAGAAATCCTACCATAACGGAAGTTATCGAAATGTAGACTAGCAAGACAATCTTCAAGTCACAATCAGTCTCCTGTACTGATGGATAAGTAGGTTGATCTGACCTTTTCTCTCTTTGTCATATTCGATACACGGTAGTCCAGCAAATCCTTCCTTCAAGTCATTCCTAGGCCGACTCGTAAGTAAAAGCTTAGCTGTTGTTGTCCGTTCCAGAAGATAGTCAGCAAAACCACGAGCTCCACCCTTAAATTCATTTCTGGGATCTTCAATATTGTCTAGCCCGTCGATGACGATCAGCATTTCCAAGTCCCTTTTAGCATCCAGAGCTTCCTGTAGAGCAGCCCAGTGCTCGGCTGCCGAAGCTTCTTCAAGCATTTGTTTCATCACTACATACGGAGAGTCGTCGTCTTTGAAGACAGTGTCGAATTTATGGTGCCACTCGGAAATATTCTTAGGCGGAACCCGACGTTCGGCATCCCTGTCGCGACGTTTCACTAGCCTCTTGCGTAGTGTATGAAGAAACCGTTTAATGATGGATATTTGCTGCGTCGATGACCTGCTGATGATTTGGAAAAGAAGACTGCGAACAAATTTAGCACTTGTCACATCACCTTTCTTTGCTGAGCAGAAAAAGCGCAGAACGTGGCCAGGTGCCACAAGGGCATTTTCCGCTCGCGCAATGTGTGCTGAAATTTCGTAGAGATTGCATTCAGGCGGTCCAGAGAGCCATAGCACCTGCGGATGGCTGGACTGCGCCCAGTATTCAAAGTCCATGTTCTTGGAGACCCAATGAAATCTTTGCTGGTGAAAATCGATTGCGATCTTCGGTATCTGTTCGCCGTGGTCCTTATCTGGTAGTGCTTCAAGGAACGGGTATGGATCTACACAGTCAACGGCAGATCGTAAGGATTCCTATCAAGAGAGGGTTTCGAACGTTAGCAGCTAACTCTCATTCGGAGATAGGTTGTCTCACAGACAAAATTGCTCCATGAGCCCTTCGTGTTTCCCTCACTTCGGTTAGCGGGATAATTGATAGGATCTCCTTCGCGCATAAAGCTGCAGCCGCCGATGCATAAGGCTGCCACTTCTTGTTCTTGTGCGAGTCTGCATAGTCACAGATGCCTCGAATAACAAGACAGGGGAAACTATTCATGAGTCCTGCAGCTTCCATCTCGAAGCAAAGCACTCCACCAAGCGCCCGGCTAACTTGGTCCCTTAACTGACCGTCTCTCATAACCTGATTACCAGAGGCGATAGTACCGTAATGAACGGCAGTTCGTCGATTGACACAATCTTTTCGCCGGACCTCTTTATCGATATTACATCTTTCACATCCGTCCCCACTGAGGTGTTTGTAGGTCGATTCAAATAAGATGTCGGGTCCCGCATTCTCAGATGTGAACACTGGTAAACTGTTGAGTATGGATAGCTGCGATGCAAGTTTGCTCGCTCCTCGCCGTTCACTGCTCTCAAATTTTGAGACTGCGTTGAGTAAGATTTCTGGTGGCGAATTGAGTGACCCGGTTCGTTCACAAATGTTCGGTCTAGCCTTTCCCATGTCATATTGAACGACTCCTCCGTTTTGTTTGGTTGGACGACTAATAACAACATCCCCGAGCCTAATGTCTTCTTCATCGCTTGGTACACCGCCTCCAATTCCCACCATCAGGCCGAACCTTATTGCTGTGAAAGTTGACTTCATTCGGGTGGCGATGATAGCAGCAGAACTGGTGCCTAATTGACCTGCTGGAAGGCATGCAATAACAACGCCATGGTCACCGATACGACCGAGTGTATATATGTTGGCATCATTAGGGTCCTGGTAGAGTTGGTCCTGGTACCGTTCATCCAGAATCTCCTCCACCGCGGCGAGCTCGATTGGGAGCGCACAAACCCATCCTACTGTGAACTCCTCTATGAAGGCCTTTCGTCGACTCATTTGGGAAGATTACACAATAGGCAAGACTCCAGTGGAATAAAATAGATTTTTTCGGAAAGTTTGACATGTTTCTGCCCAACTGTAGTTAGGCTCAGCCTTATGTCCTGATGCACAACAACCCATCTGACTGCTGACTATGGTTGAAGCACGCGTAATTGCATATCTGTTACATTTGCAACAACCCGTATGAAAGGTAATTCAGTATTGATATTAACTTCGCTGACGTGAGATACGCTCTTAGCCACAAGTACGAACTCCATATAGCACATCTGGCTCATTGCATTTCAATTCATTGCAACTATAAAACATCTTCAACTCATTCGTGACTCTTGTTTGTAGTACCTAGTCTCTACACTAAATCCTTATAGCTTAACGCGCAACTAACAATTATCTTCGATGCACCTCTTAGTAGACTCAGAGTTTGAAGCTACAATGTTCAATTCCACTATAGAAAAGGCTCCCTTTGGTGCAGTAAGCTCCTTCATCTTCTATAGATTTTCGTGATCTGAAGTTAGCCATGTAGCCCTAGAGAAACTCCAAATCAGCTTTGTTCATGCAAAGGCGAAGTGACAAAGCGTAGCTCCCATATTACCTCGTCAAAGTACTCATATGTAAGTGCATAAAACTTAGCATCCACGGATACAGGAGCCATTGCAGCATCGAATGCCTTGGATACAAGCAGAGCACCCCGCTTGGCGAATAGCAAGCTCAAACTCATCGCGAGAAACAAGCTTGCCCGGGATCTCGACTTCAGGCTCTGGAAGAGCAGCAGCCATGGCAGTAGCCACCGAGGCAACTGTGAGGAAGATGGTAGATAACTTCATGGTAGGAATATTGCAAGTAGAGTAAGATGAGATAGAGGGTAATGAGGAGAATGAACCTCCCTCGAGCGGGGGCTCTCATTAGCTTTTTATAGATCAGTGAAATGGGATTCTATGATGCTGACTCTAATTAGTAAAGGCAGCAGGGATCATTACCTTTAGATAATCTGATTAGATGATCAGATAACTCGCCATCTTCCCGCGCCATACCAACCCATGCTCTAAAGAAGCGAGATGCGCATCATGACCAATCATCTGTGAGAAATGAATCAAGCAGTGGGGCTTTTTGTCACATAAGCTTCCTTTGATGGGCCTTCTTCGTAAATCTCACTGCCAAGTAAGCTACGGAAGCTGACCATTGGTCTCATGCGCCTCTTCCTCCGGGTCATTGCCGTCTCCACCGGCCGGAGGAAGACCCCAAAGAGTCTGGCAGTGTGATGATTACAGGTGACAACTGTCGTTTGCCGAGGCGATACTAGCCAAATTTGCCCAATGCATCCAGAATTAAGCCGGGGTTGGCTCAACTGCCCAGCAAAGGAAGAGGCGCAAGGAGGCCAATATTCGACAACTTAACCATTCCTTGGAGCTGGTCTGGACCTCCTTGGCAATAAGAATCGGATGTCTTCTGCACTGTGTATGTAGAACCCTCGGATGTGGTCAATCTGGCTGCCAATCGGTGAGTGCAGGTACCGAAAGTGTCCGAAAGTCGGCGGTCATCCGACTGGCCTTAGATCCTTTACCTGCCTAGTATGTATTAGCAGGAATCGGAATGAAAAAAACACACCTAAGAAGTCACGTACGGGATTCTGTTGCTTGATAACCACGTATAGTGCAAAAGTGGTCCACTTGCTGGCGCTGTAGGAGTAACGCTATCAGCTTATCTTTCACCTAGCGACTCCAAGTACTATATATTTACTAATAGTTGAAATGACATATAAATACATTTTCTCAAGGTAATCTATTTCTCAGTTTAGATTATGTTGCGTAGGTCGCGAAATACCAACAATACAGGTATCACAGCGTAGAGCATGAACCTCATTTTGCCATTATATTGCACTCTAGATGGTTCAAGGATCACAGCCACGTGATGCTTGACAAAGGCTTTAATCAACTTAACGCCTGCCACTCTCAAGCTCGACGGGCGCGTCTTCCTGGGCCTCCTTCTGCTTGATAGCCCAAGCAAGCTCCTTATCAGCCTGCGCGGCCCTCTTCTCGTCCTCAGCTCCAAGCTTAACGTTGCGAACCAGATAGACCATGACTAAAAGAAGACCCGACACGCAGACAGATCCAATAGCGAGAGTCTGTTGAGTTTCACGATAGCACTCATCCACAGCATTCCTATCAGCAGTTCCAACCTCGTACGCACGCGCGACAACGATAGAGCCAAAGATTTTGCCACCTTCTTCTTTACCAAAGTACGAATTTAGCTTTCGAGGAAGAACAGAGTTCCAGATAGCGCCGCTGATGGTGACGCCGAGATTGGAGCCGAAACCAAGGGATGAGAGGAAGACGGCTGTTGCAATGCCGACTTGCTCGTTTTCGAGAACAGCTTGGAGAGAGACTTGGAGGGGGACTTGTGTGAAGCCACGACCGACTCCGAGAAGGGACTTGGATGTGATGAAAGCGGCTTCGCTGGCGATGTGGGTGCCGGAGATGTTGGTGAGGTAGATGGGAAGACCGCAGGCGAGGATGATAAGGACAACGCCGAGCATGATGAATGGCTTTGTGTTCTTGGCGAACTTGAGTGAGAGGCCAGCGACTAGTGCACCGATGTTGTACGCCACGCGCTGGGCATTGTCGACGCGTGTTGCGGCGCCTGGTGAGTAATGGCCTGCGACTTGTAGGAAGCTCGAGAGGAAGGGTCGGTAGATGCTATCAGCCATGGCGATGACGATACACGATGCGCATGCGACAATAACGTTGCGCTCGCGAATAGTTCGGTAGGGAATAATCGGGTTTGACGCAAACCTCCCATCCCAGACTAGGAATGCGATAAAGGTTAAAACACCAACAATAATGAGAACGATAGATGAAGGTCTACTCCATCGATCGGTGTTATTCCGTCCCGCAATCGTCATCGGCAACAGCGTCATAGCAAGACCACCAATGAGAAGAAGAGCACCAATTAGATCAAGCTGTGTAGCAACATGCTTAATCTTTCCAACAACACCAGGCTCCGCACCGTGCATAAACGAAATCTTCTCGGTGATCAGGCCAATGCGCTTAGCACGACGATTCATCCAGATCATGATTCCGATTGTTGGGATGGCAGTGACGGGTAGTATGATAGCCCACATGCCGTAACCCCATCTCCAGCTTGAGTGCAGGAGCATATGTTCACCGAGATATGTTCCGCCGTAGAGGGTTGGGATGGCGGAGAGGGATTCGGGAAGGGTGAAGATGATACCGCGGTTGACGAGGGTTGTAATGTCAGCGACGAAGATCTGCTGGATGATGTTCCACCACGTATCGCCAAAGACGTCAAAGATTCCACCTGCCTTTTATCTATTAGCCTGAGGAAGCGACCGAGTGAGGGGGGACGTACTAAGAAGGTGTCGACGTTGGAACAGCCTGCGTACATTGCGTTGCCGATAGCCATGCAAATAGCTGCACCAGCAAAGCTCTGAGGACGGCCAAAATACTATCCCCCAATTAGCCATATTCCAAGTCTTGGTGATGAAAAGATCTTACGTTGGCTAGCTTTGCAAGCAGCGGATACGACACGATGCGCACGAGACCATTGACAATGGCACCAGTCGCCAGAAGAGAATGCGCTTTAAAGTGACTCGTCGCATACGGCTCGTAGACATTACCTGTATAAACTGTCAAGTTCATAAAGAAGAACATGACAAGAATACTGTCCAGCATTAGCCTCACCAACTCCAACAGAAGATCAGTCAACGTACCATCCAATGGCAAAACCAAGGGTTCGTTTGGTCCATAGCTTTCTAAAGGCCTCATTCGTAGACCCAGGTCTCGAGATCTCCTCCTCCACGACCTCTCCACTCTTTCGCTCTGAAGTATCTGCCATTATTACCGACTTGCAGAAATCAGAGTAAGATCAGGTGCCTAAATATGTCTCAAAAATCTGGGAAGACCGCGCTTTATGTGTAAAATATTCCCCTCAATCTCACGGCACTTATTTCCTAATTCACTCACGCATCACGATGATCTTTTCTCTTAACAGTAAAGAAAGCTGATTGATAGCGAGTCTTGGCGTGGACCCTTTCTTCGATTAACCTTGCTTTTAAGCATGCTTGACAAATCACTAAGCAGCTTAGTACGTAAATACGGCTTTTAACTTCGAGTTAGGCCGTTTTGGGGACTGTCCGCGTTTGGCGAGATGAAGAAGTGCTGGGGTGCTGATTATCAGACCGTTGAGATCTTATCTGATCATGTCAGGGATTGGTTGGAGGGTTGGAGGGCCCACTGAGGAATGGGCTGATGATGGGTTGGGTTTTTTTAGTATGAGTTTGGGATGCTGGAGCTAGGATGGAATTGTTAAAGGGCCTTGGCGGTGGTTATTCCGCTGATGCGGATTTGGGTACCGATGGGATGGACTGGGACGGGATTTGTCCGAGGGAGAGGGACTGTGCATTGTTGTATTGATTGATGTGACATTTGCCATGCCGTTGGTAACACTGATAGGGCTGATGCCTGTGATGCTATGAGATACAATGATAAAACAACGAAAGAATGAAATTGATGGCTAGCGGCGACCTTGTGACCATATGCAATCTGAATAACCTGACTTGACGTAAATCCCCCATCTCTGATAGTGCTTCTCCATTCCCAGACTCAAACATCTCAGATTTCCTAGCCCTTCGCAATCTTCTCCGCCTCCTCCGTCGCCTCACTAACAATCTCATCAGCCTCATCCTTCGTAAACGCATCCGTAAACTTGACCCAACTCCCATGCGCAAGCCCCGTCCCCGCCCCAATAAG